>JARHVA010002340.1:1512500-1607500 GCA_037957365.1 Torreya grandis
ATCACATGATAAACATATAACATAAAATTTAAATGAAACAATGCATTGATATGATTAAATGTAGCTACGTACACTTTAATTAACTTATATTAGAGCAAACATGTATCTAATCAATATTCTACTATCCCATAATAGCATATATCTCAAGCTTAGTTAAAAATAGTCAAATATGAATTTGTCAATTATAGATATCCAAAGATAATCTAAAAAAAAATCCTAACAAAGAATCAAGATGTAACAAAGATTTACCCTCTAAAGGTATCATTAATCAAGATTTGTCTTTATTTATACAAGTCAAGATTCACAATTAAAGAATCAAGAGACTGCTAGTTTATAATGGATCTAGTCTAAATATATGTATCACACAATTGTTAACTACTATTAGAATTAACACAAATATTCTTCAAAAATATAATATGCATATAAAAGTATTTGATAATTTATGCATTCCATAAATTAAAAAAATCACATTAAGAATGACATTGGGACCAAAAATAGTATAAACTAGATTTTAAGTAATGTCTAAATCATTGCATTATAACTTAATCATGGATATGCCTTCAATAAACGTAATGAATTTTGTACCATCTACATTAAATCTATGTGTTATATTCATACATGATGGAACATTATGGATGATGTTTGTTGATTATAAACGCTTAATTTTTTTCAAAATGTTGCATTCCCACAAAGAAGGGGTTCCTAAAATGATACGAACTAAACAATATATTCAACTCAAGTGTATACAAACTTATGATATGGGTGAGTCAACCAAAATAAATCATTTATCCCAAGATAATCATAAGTAACTAACCACTTAGGTGCACACATGTGCACATACTTCACTAGAAACTAAACCAAAAGAAAAATAAACAAAGCAAAAACCATTATGTGGGGAACCAATGATACTCAAAGAATAATAAAATAAAAAAAATTGAGATTCATTTAGTGGTCAATATTGAAAAACAAGATGGAAAAGTTAGTGGTGATGGTGTCCCTTATGATGTGATAAATGAACAATTAAACAACCTATATTTTGAATCACTTGAACATACCTCACATAACCTATTTACACCTATATATCCTAGTACATATAATCTAAATCCATCTTGAAAAATTAGAGATAAGGGTAAAAAAATTAAAATATGAACATGTAAATATTTTTTTCTCATTCCATCCCTCTCAGCTAAATTTTTTAAATCAAACATACAAGGGAAAAATGTAGATACATACTATTACTAATGTGAAATCTTCACATAAGTCACCACAACAGATTCTATAGATTGCATTAAAATAAGATGTTACATATACAATACTTGCTATGTTACATGAGACATAAGCATAAGATGTTTTATTTACCTCTTAATAGATAGAAATCATGTAGCAGAATCATTCAAAAAAAAGGATCAGCATATTAAAATTATCATTGGATAACTAACCATGATACAATCATTGCGAGGCACTGAAAAAATAAATTTAGAAATACAAAAAATGAAGGATGTATATGGTATATGCTAGAAAAATCAAAAAAACCTTTGATTTATAATATTCCAAAATGAAAAGCTAAAATCAGGTATACTTCTAAATGCCCACGATGTGAAGATATAACCATTATTCTAAGTATTGATGTTGATTATTATCCACACCTCAAGATTGATAGTTTTTAGTGTTACATGCCTACAAAAGTTGGGCCATGATATAAATGAGTTAAATAAATGTCCAATATTTCTTGAATCCCTTGGATACATTATGCTACCAATACCATGTAGACCGAAATTAGTCAATACCACCATATGGCTAATGAACCAAAAACCATATTTGACCTTTAGATTTGGTCAACAATGGTTGATTGTTATGGAGGCAAATGTGAGTACTAAAAATATGAATCACTTTCCAATTTGAAGAAAAAGATATTTTTGTTCCCCATGATGGATATAATGATAGACCCATAACAATAATTTTTGGCACCAAATTACCCGATAACATTGAAGCATTAGAAATGATAAAATATAAACTATGGTGGCAACCAAAGGATCCACCTAGTAGCCTTTTATATCTCGAGTTAGATGTTACATCTAGTTTTTCTTATAGATTATTTAAACCATTAATTAGAATATTATGTAGTTAATGATTGGTAGATCTATTATTTATTTTGATTTGGATTTGTATATGTTGTTCAATTGATAGATATATTACATGTTTTCATGATTAGTATCTAGATGGACAACAATTGCATATGTTTTATTATGCTTATGATCAAGTTTTTTTATAGTTTTCTTACATTCAACAATTTATTTTGGTTATATTTTGAGTATTATCATGATCTAGGCTAAATGTTAGTTTATTTGGTTGAGGTAGATGCAGGTGTATTCTTCCCTCATAAATAGTTCTAAGGGAAAGTATCACCAAAGAGGGGGTGCAAATGTCACCATTGGAAATTGACGGAAATTAATTGTACCTACACACACCACAATTTATTGTTTGAATTCTATTACTTGGGTTTGATTTTAGTTGAGTCTTACTACTTTGACTTCACTGCATGTCATAACTTGCATATGTGTGCTAACATGCAGTTATATTATGATGCTTCTCACTACATTATATCTACTTTATTTTCTTATACATCATGTCATTTGATTATATTATGATTTTTTATCTCATTTGATTGGTGGTGATAGTATTTTGTGATATTATTTAGATCAGGGTTAAGGTGTTTGTTTAGCACATCTGATTGTGTTAAAATAATTAGGATGGTATTCTGGGTATTGATGGTTTGTTCGATGTTTGACTCCTTGATGTATTTTTTTTGGGATGATAATAAACCTTAATGTTGAATAAACTTGTTTGGTGTCATTTTATTTGTTAACCCTTTTAGAGACCAAGAGGTTAAAAGGGATAAAATAACACCCAAAGCAATTATTTTTGATGGTCATGACATAAATGACAAAAGTATTAATGTTTGAATGAATCTCTAAATTGGCATTCGAAACCCTTAAAAAGAGTCGAGGTTACCTATACATGAAAACAGATTTGGTTTTAGTTTGATTTGCTATATTTTTTTTTTTTTGGGGAGAGGGGGTGGGTTCGAAGGTTTCATGCAGATTTGCATGCCATTTATAGGGAACTTACCTGCGAGTTAACGGTGCAAATAGATGCATTAAAGGATCTGAATTGCACGATGAACAACTCACGAATTAGAAAGAGACATGGTAGTCATGCAAAAATAGGTGGGAACGGTAGAAAAAGAATGGCAAAAGTGAAAAATAACAGAGCAGAGAAGGGAGAAAGAATTCGAGTTTGGCAAAGAGGCAAAAAGGCAAAGGAAGCAAGAGGCAGTAGGGTCATCTTTCTACACATTGGACGGCTATTGTAGATAACCAGGTTGAAAATTTATCACCTGTAGATTTAATTTTAATTGTGAAATGATTCACGAATGGTTATTATGTTTAAATTGAAATGTGTGAAAAAATGATTTCCAAGTAAAAACAAAATTTAAGTTTTCATGAGTATGGACTTGAAGATAGAACTGGGTTCAATCCACAGGACAATATTTATGCAAAACCAACCCATATGTGTGTAAATAGGTATTTAGGAACGTTGGGAAGACCGTGTTGCATTCTCGGAGGTCATAATAATTTGGAGGTTAAAGATAAAATAACACAGAGCAACTATTTTTAATGGTCAAGACATAAATGACAAAAGTATTAATGTTTGAATGAATCTCAAAATTGGCATTCGCAACCATTAAAAAGAGTCTAAGGTTATCTATACGTGAAAACATATTTGGTTTTAGTTTTATTTGCTATAGTTTTGGGGTTCAGGGATTTCATGCAGATTTCCATGACATTTATAGGGCACTTGACTGCGAGTTAACGGTTCAAGATTGTAGTTGCATTAATGGATCTGAATTGCATGATGAACAACTCACAAATTAGTAAGAGACATTGGTGGTCCTGCAAAAATAGGTGCGAACCAAAAAAACAATAATAAGAATGGCAAAAGGGAAAAATAATAGAGAGCAGAGAAGGGAGAAAGAATTCGAGTTTGGCAACGAGGCGAAAAGGCAAAGGAAGCCAGAAACAATAGGGTCATCTTTCTACACATTGGACGGCTATTGTAGATAACCATGTTGGAAATTTATCACCTGTAATGTTAATTTTAATTGTGAAATGATTTATGCATGGTTATCATGTTTAAATTCAAATGTGTGAAAAAATGATTTCCGAGTAAAAACAAAATTTTAGTTTTCATGATCATGGACTTGGGGATGGAACTGGTTCCATCCACAAGCCCTTATGCAAAACCAACCCATATGTGTGTTAATGGGTATTCGGGAACTTTGTGAGAAGACCATGTTGCATTCTGGGAGGTCGTAATAAGTTGGGAGTTAATAACTTGATCGTGTAATACATATAAAATATAGTTCGGGATAAAATATTTGTTTTCAAATGTGTATAATAGGAAAAAGAAATTTGTTTCACCAGATGGAATTGTATTAAAAGTTATACGGTCGTGTGAATATGGGTCAAATCTGAAATTTGAAATGACCAAGTTTAAATATTTATTATATATTTACATATATAATTTGCAGGTCTGCACATAATTATATATATATTAACATAAATAAGAATACGTAATTCTGCGTTATAGAATTTTTGATTAGGGCTTTTGAATTATAATAACCAGAGTGAGTTATACTACTTGGAGAGTCTTAAACCCTACAGCTAGTACGTTTTCCACCAGATCAACAAGAAGTTATGTTGGCTCAATATCCATTTGATAGGCAAAATATTGGAACCTGCTAAATACATATAAATTGGATTAAGGGAAAATCCAAACCTGGGTATGAAGCAGTTAATTGTGAAATTCCGTTTGTAAATTATATATAATCGGGCTGTTAGTCACTGATAAAATTTACCTTGAATTAATACTCTTCTCAACCTCAGGTGTGAGTAAATGCAGTGGACTAAAATAAGCTTTTTACTATTAAAATCTGAGTGTGATTTCATAACGAGTTAGCTCTCCTTAATGTTTACCATCGCCTATAGGTTATAAGAGAGTTTTGAACTATGTTACAAGTCTAAAATGTATTAGATCAACTAACTACAGTTCATGTGTTTAATCGGATTAAAATAAATAGAGTATAAGATAAAACGTATATGGTAATATACTCATCAGGATGTAGATACGTTACGTTGCCTCCATATAAATTATTTATCACTTTAGATCAAATATAGAGGTTACATCACCAATATTTTAACAATCCTGGTAAATAATTAAGGTTGAAAATAGGTATTGGATACATTACGAAGGATTTTTGTAATATGCTATCTAGTAACAAGATGTGATTAAAATTTGTGTGAACAATACACTGTATATGACTAATGACCTATTTTGAGTTTGTATGGGATATTATATAAATATATATGAACTATGCTCAAGCGAATATATTGACAAGGGACTGATATACTTGAATTTTTATGTCCTACGTATTCCGGTCTAAATATACAGTTCTTTGCCAAGCTTAAAGGTTTTAGTATTAGGGATCAGTGAATAGGAACTACTTATTTGATGATTTTAAAGTTGTTTATCTCCTTGATTACTATTGAATGGAGATTATGTGTAAATATTATGCTTGAATGAAATTTTGATGTATTTGAGGGTGAATACCGTAGCATATGATTCATGAGTTAAATATATTGTTAACTGAGTTGAGTTCTATTATCAGTGTATCTAAATATATGGTTGAATGTAGTCCATTAATACAAATGTATACGTAACCCTAGAGGTATAATGGAATCAAAATATTATTGTTTGACGATCAGTTACATTATTGGTTATCGCATGTTTGATTGCTGCAAAATGTATGTTCATGCTTGATTCTTTATGCGAGGAGCATTTGGACTATGTACTTGGATATCGGGAGATAGTTATACGAGTATACCAATTACAACTCATACACCTATGCCCTTATATCATCTAATATTTATGATCCAGAAGTAGAGATTTTAGTGTGAGTAGATTTGACTCAGATTTGTATGTCTGATTTCTTAAATGAAAACATTGGCCAAAGTAGTGTCGAGCTAAGACATTGTAATTCCATTATAATTCATTGTTTGCATTTGTATGCCGATTTCATTAGATAGAGGATCAGATTCCATATTCTTCTGATGATTGCATTAGTATTAGTGATTGCACACACACGGGTTTTTGTTGACTTATGGATATCCACACTATTCGTATCTACCCCTATGTGAAGGGTAGGGCCACTCTCTGATTAGGAGGTGTGTAAGAAACTGTAGGTCTATGGTTGGAGGTAATGCACTGAGATGATAATCTTCCTATATGAACTTTTCAACTTTTGGAAATCTTCTTTGGCTATATATATTATGGATAATCGAGATGTATTTGAGCCCATTTGTATCATAGTATAAATTGTACTTTATATTTGATTCTGTACTAAAATGTAACATGTTTGTACGTTATTAATTTTGAGATACTCAACATAGTAGTAGACTTGCAACCTAAAATATATTCTGATTATTATGATAGTAGTGGTTGCATACCTATTTATCGCTGATCATGAATTTGATAGAGTTGTAGTACTTGAAACATTATACTATAAATTTATTATGAGAGGTTACCTGATATAGGTTGTTTGGAAATTAAATGAAACATTATTAACCAATGTGATATACATTTAATGCAATAGATATATTTAATTACCTAAAAATTATTTGATAAGTGGTAATGGAATATTTTATGTGTATTTAAAAAAAAATTGTGTAACTATCAGTTAAACTAGTGGGGTTCTAACATTCAGGTATTAGAGCTTAGGGTTTAAATCTTAGACCTAATGAGTCTACCAACGTAATCGTATTCTCTTATTTTAGAAAAATGTGAATGGTGTGAGGTAGACCAGCTAGTGAGCATCCTTCTAGTGCTAACTGTCTAATTTATCCAAATTAGCTAGTAGCTAAGGAAGCTACAAAATGTGATCAAATTCTCACAATTATGAATGAGACTAGAGACTGAATAACATATCTAGAATGAGAATTTCATGGCCTTGAAAGGGAAAATGATTGAGTGGAACCTGAATATCACCCTCCTAAACAGGAAGTCCCTCAAGAACATGGGCATGAAGAGATGTCACAAGATGTCAGAGCACATGTAGCTGAAGAGCTTGTACGGGACATGAAGAAAGTTAATCCACCAAAATTTGATGGAATAGTGTTGGGTGATGGAGCGTAATATTAACTTACTAAGATGTAAATGTATTTAAAGATAAAAAATTACTATGAGGTAACTAAGGTAGTTTAGGGAGCTTATCAGGTGGTTAGTGACACAACTTTGTGGGCTAATAAGAAACTTGAGATGAGTCTCGACTCCACCATCACTACTTGGGAGTTTCTCATGGCATTGTTCAGAGCATGATGGCTACCTTAGTTGTATTTAGATTAGAATCTTACATATTTTTTGAATAAAAAGTAAGGGCATAAAGAAATTAATGAATACTAAGAATAATCTATGAAGGTCTTAAAATATGTTTCATACTATTAGAAGGATATGTGCTTTTATATTAGAAAGTTCATCATTGGATACAAACCCCAAATTGTGTGTGAAGTGGATGTGCATGGACTATGCGCTATGGATCAGGTTTACAAGAAAGAGGTTAAATAGGAAAATAAATTTATATATCTTGTTTAAGTTAGGGAAATATTCAAGAAGAAGTTTGGAGGTCCTAAGACAACCTTCAAGAAAAAGAACTAGAAATAGATTGGAAACTCCATGAACCAGTTCAAGAATCAAAATTCAAAGTTCAATAATACTTTGACGAACAAGAAATTAGGGGGACATTTCAAGGAAGGTTTCAGAGAAGGCAACCAATCTGAGTGGAAGGGACCACTTGGAGGGTGTTTCAATTGTGGAGGAGATCATAATGTGAGGGAATGTCATCAAATAAAAATAGATAACAAGATTAATAACTCCTCTACGTCACATAAAGGATCCTTCTAACATAGAATTAATGTATCTATTGACAATCATCAAGCTTAAATTTAAGCTTCTCCCATTGAGCTTCAAGGTACTTTGTTTGGTTAGCCTATTTCAATTTTAATAGGAGTATGAGCTATTGAGTGTTTTATTTCTCCTAAAATATTGAATAAATTATCTAGGAAAGGTGATTTCATGGAAAATGTTTGGTCAGTACAATATGAGAATGAATCCAAGGTTAAGGTTGATAGGTGCTTACTTGAAGTTAAAATCAAAGTGCCAGAGTTCGCTACTGTAGTAGACCTTTATGAAGCATCCCTAGGATCATAGGATGTGATCCTAGGAGTAAATTGGCTTGGTAGGAATAAATCTAAGGTTAACTATTACCCTAACAAGGTAGACTACTTAGATGATTCAGGGAACCAACCCAGATTCAAGGAGAGAAAAGAGAGATATAGATTAGGAAACTATCAATTGTTTCACTTAGAAAGGCCCAGTGGAAAAGATGTCAATCCTTATTAGTTAAGATGAATGAAATAGAATAATTAAAGAAGCCTTCAATCAAATATTATCCCTTCAAGAATTTTATAATATTTTTCCCAAATATTTTTTAGGTTTACATCCCAAGAGGGAGTTTGACTTCAACAATGACATCATGTTATGCTTATAACCACAGTCAAAACCTCCTACAGAATGATAACAACTAAACTGGTTGAGTTGAAGGCCTAATTTCAAGAGTTGTTAGTCAAAGTTTTAATTTTACCAAGTGTGTTTTTATGGGGTGCACTTATAGTATTTGTGAAGAAGGACATAACCCTTTGCTTTTGTATTGACTACATGATGTTGAATAAGGAAACTATAAAAAACATATATCCCTTACCCTACATGGATGATTTGTATTCAAATTCAGTACCATTAGTTGAGAATAAAAGAGGAATACATTCTTAAGACAATGTTTAGGACTCATTATGGGCACCATTATTCATTGTGCTTTAATTTATATTAATGAATGCACCTACAATGTTCATGAAGCTTATGAAAAATATATTCCAAGATTACATGGATCATTTTATTTTAATCTTTCTTGATAATATTCTCATCTATTTGAATAATGAAGAATATCATACAGACCATTTTCAGTTGGTTCTTTAACATTTGTGGAAGCCCAAGCTCTATGATAAATTTCCTAAGTGTGATTTCTTTCAATAAAGAGTACAATACTAGGGACACATCATTTTTATAAAGGGGATTTTAGTGGATCTAGATAATATTAGAGCCATTATGGAATGACCATCACCTATGACTATTCATGGTGTGCATAATTTTATGGGTTTGGTAGGATATTATAGGAAACATGTGCCTATTTTTTAAAAATATATCTAACCCAATCACATATTCTTAGTGAAAAGAGAAGTAATTTATATGGTCAGATAAGTGCATTGAATCCTTTTAGATATTGAAAGAAAAACTTAATTTGGAACTTATGTTTAGAATTTCACATTCAAATGGCCATTTTCCAATTAGAACTGATGCATCAGGTGACGATATAGGAGGAGTTATAATGCAGGATGGTGTAATTATGGCTTTCAAATCTAGGAGATCAAGCCTTATGAGGAAAATTATGCCTTTAATGATTTAGAGTTGTCTACAATAGTTTATGCATTGCATTACTTGTTAGAAAAACCATATGAGCTAAAGTCACATAACTTAGGACTCTAGTATATTTTTATCCAACCTAACTTGAATGCTCATTAGAGGTGGTAACTAGAGTTTTTATCAGACTATGATTTAGATAATATCTCAAATTAGGGAAAGGAAAATAGAGTTACATGATCTCTTAGTCGTAAAAGGTATATAAAAGCATTGGATACCATAAGGAGCACCTTCCACAATTAGGTAGTGCAATTCTCTTTAGGAAACAAATTTAATGAGCAGGTAAAGAGAGATTTATATGAAAACTCTCAAGATTCTAGGTATAATGGATTAAAATTTGAATGTTATAGGCTTTTGATATTTAGAGGGAGATTCTACGTTCTTGATAAGGAAAACATGAAGAGTAAAATGCTAAGATATTTGCATAATGATCCATATTCAAGGCATCCCGATATGACTAAGATCTTGGTAAAGTGAAGACCCTTATATTTTTGGAAGGGAATCAAGAGGGATGTGGTATATTTTATTTCTAGTTGTTTAGAATGTTAGTGAGTTATGACTGAATATGTACACTTGGTAGGATTTTTATACCCACATTCCATACTAGAATGAAAGTGGAAGGTCATCAACATGGACTTCATTCAAGGAATGATTTTTTCAAGGAATAACATGATATTATTTTGGTGGTTTTTGATAAACTCACCAATGAAACACACTTCATACTTGAGTATTTGATGGATGATGCCTATATGATTAATAAGAGGTTTATTAATGAAGTTTATAGATTGCATGGGTTTCTAGAAAAGATATTGGAAAAATTATCTTTTTGAGAATATAGAGAGTGAATCAAGTCTTAGAATATATTTTGAGAATGTGTTTCATGGATCATAAATACAAGTGATAATAATAACTACTTATGGTTGAGTTTGTTTATAATAACTTATACTAAATAATTTTGATTATGGCTCCATTTGAAGAATTATATGGTAGGAGGTGTAGAGCACAAATAAGCTATGATAAGCCAGAAGATAGAGTGGTCTTTGGACTAGATATGCTTTATAAAATGAAGGAAAATGTCAAATTGATAAGATAAAGGTTGGTTAAATCTAATGACATGCATAAAATATATGCTAATCTAAAAAGAGAAAGAAATAAATTTATAGATGGGGATAAAAACATTTAATGGGTTAAACCTCAAAAGAGTGCCATTAAATTTGGAAAATTAGGAAAGTTGTCATCGAGATATGTAGGACCTTTTGAAGTCCTATAAATGATTAATCCTATAATGTATAGACTTGGTTTTTTACCAACTTTAGTTCAAATACATAATGGTTTCTATTTATCTTATTTAAAGAAGTATATAGGTGATCCTTGAAATGTTTTGGATTGGAATGCATTATAACTTCTTGATCCTAGGGTGGTCATAATAGAACTAATCAAAGTACTTGATACTCACAAACATAGTTTGTGTAATATAAAAGTATCATAGTGCAAGGTCTAGTGGGACCAATATTATGATGATAGTGCTACATGGGAAGAGTATGAGGATTTATCAAGGTCATTTCCTCATTTATTTGCATGATATTTCTCTTTGATAATATTTATTTTCCATTGAACCTTTTTTATTTGTAATCTATTCTTTGAAATAAATGTCATTGGGATGATGACTAGAGTTAGGGAGAAATGATGCCACTTCTAGTTTCTCCTATGGATTATTTAAACCATTAATTAGTGGATTATGTAGTTAATAATTGGAATATCTATTATTTATTTTGATTTTGATTTGTATATGTTGTTCAATTGACATATATATTACATGTTTTCATGATCAGTATCTAGATGGTCAGTTATTGCATATGTTTTTATGATTATGGATAGATACTATGTTTTCCACTAAATTGACAACAATTTATGTTGGCTTAATATCCATTTCATAGGGAAAATATTGGAATTTACTAAATACATATAAAATTGATTAAGGAAAAAAACCTAAATCTTGTTATGAAGGAGTTAATTGTGAAAATCCAATTGTATATTATATATAATCATGCTTTGAATCATTGGTAAAATGTAACTTGAAATAATACTCTTGATAACCACAACTATGAGTAAATAGTTGGACTAAAATAGTCTTTTAGATATTAAAATATGAGTATGATTTAATAACCAGTTTGCTCTACTTAATGTTTGCTACCGCCTATACATTATAAGAGAGTTTTGAACTATGTTACATGTCTAAAATGGACTAGATTAAGTCACTATAGTGTATGTGAAAACTACTACTTTAATCAGATTTAAATAAATAGAGTAGAACAAATAATGTATATGGTAATATACCCATCAAGATGTAGATACATTATGTTTCCTCTATATTAGCTATTTATCAGTTTAGATATAATATATAGATTATATCACCAATATTTTATCAATCCTTGTAAATAATTAAGGTTGAACATAGGTATTAGATACATTATGTATGATTCTTGTAATATGCTAAATGATAATAAGATGCAGTTAAATATTATGTGAAGAATACACTGTATATGAATTATGACCTATTTTTATTTTTTATGGGATATTATATAAATATATATATGAGTTATGCTCCAGGTAATAAATTAACAAGGGACTGGTATACTTAAAATTTTATGTCTTACATATTCTAGTGTGAAATATAGTTCTTTGCCAAGCATAAATGTATTAGTATTAGGATCAATTGAATAGTAACTAGTTATTTAATGAGTCTAAAGTTGTTTATCTCCTTGATTACTATTGAATACAGATTATTTTCAAATATTATGCTTGAATGGTCTTTTGATGTATTTGAGGGTGAATACAGTAGCATATAATTCATTAGTTAAATATATTGTTAATTGAGATGTATTATCAGTGTATCTAAATATCAATTTGAATTTAGTCCATTAATACTTATGTAAATAACCCAAAAGAGGTTAAATATAATGGAATCAATAATATTCTTATTTGATAATCAATTACATTATTGGTTATTGCTTGTTTGATTGTTGAAAATTATATGTTCATGTTTTATTCTCTACGTAAGGATCATTTAGACTATGTACTTGGATATTAGGTGATAGTTATATGAGTATACTAGTTGTAATTTGTATACCTATGTCTTTATATCATCTAATATTTATGATCTAGTATCATAGAGTTTAGTGTGAGTGGATTTGACTTAGCTTTGTTTATCTAATTTCTTAAATGAAAAATTTGGCCAAATGAGTGTCTAATTGAGACATTGTCATTCCACTATACTTTTTTGTTTGCATTTGAATGATGATGTTATTATATAGAGGATCATATTCCATGTTATTTTTACAACTACATTTGTATTAATGATTGTACACACATGAGTTCTGGTATTATAAGGCATTAACCCTAAAAAAATGGCCTATATTTTATCATTATTAGAATTTGAAGATCATCCACTTTGATAAGATTAGTTTAATGAGTTATGTTTTGCTTGACTAACATTTCTAATGATTGGTATTCATGTCTTTAAGTTACAGGTTTCATGGAGGCCTTGCTAGTAGATTTATGTTCCAAAAACCCTGGCATAAACCCTTAATTTAAATTCAAATTTGGCAAGAGAATTTGGTGGGAACATTTTAAATATATTTTAGACTTAAGCCACATTTTTATGTTAAGGCTTGGTCATGTTTTTTAACATGACCAAACCTTAGCTTAGAAATTATGCTTGGTCCAATTTTTCTCCTTATGCTTCTTATATTTTTTACCATGATCTAATTTTATGCTAGTAGATTCCTTTTTATCTTCTAGCATGGTTCCCTTTATTATTTCCAACTTAGCCTAAAGCTTTAATTTTAATGTCCTATTCATATTTATTAATATGAATGAAACCTTAGTCTAAATTCCTTAGCTTAAATTTCTTTCATCTTGGGTCCTGACTTAAATATAGTGTATCTTACAAGATCTAATGATCAATGCTTCCTTGTGGCCTTTTAATCAGATGGTGTGAATAAATATTGAAAAAGTTGAGCACTTAGTCCTTCGTACCAATCACATTCAATCTCTAGAATCATGATCAATAGTTCTCACTTTGTCATGGATCAAAGATCTAATGAATCAAAGACATCATTGAAAATTCAAATCCCTAGGAGGCCCAATGAGTTGTCACTGACACTCACACATTCAAAGATTAAAAGTAAATAGTCTTGCATGTCAGAAAGTATGAATCATTATTAGGATCTCGTATCACGATTGGATGGATCTTTCTTCATCATAATTTTTAATCAGATAGAGTGAATTAAATCCAAAATCTTAAGAAGTCTTGTGGAGGTACCAAGTGGCATTCTCACATAGGAACACAAGAATTTGATGAGCTTAGATTTGACATTTTCATGACCATGATTTGACACCTACAAGGATGTATTTGGCATCTGCATGACTGTCAACTTAAGCCCATCAAAACTAAGAACTTCATGAGCCTAAATTTAACGTTTACATGACCACCATTTAACATTTGTGGAGACATATTTGACATCTATGAGATCATCAAATTTAAGCTAATGGATCATTTTGCTCAAAACCAATATATTCTCCAAAATTCCATTTAGAAGTCTCATGAATTACATTTTTAGACTAATGGAACCTCTTAGAGGATGTTTAAGCACTTGAAATATTTAAACTACAAATCATGAAATGGCCTCATAGTCCAAATATATACAAAAATGAATTTAGTCTAATTATATATCTTAAGGTCCCCACTGCATTTGTTTGAATTTCATGAATTTTAGGCTAGAGACTTATACTAAAAAGTGTCATTTTGACATAAAACATAACCCAAATGCTTTTAAACCAAAGATTTCATTGTGTTTATTAATACAATAGATCCCTATGTCAAAATATAACATTCTTGGTCCTTATATCATTTTGACCTCCTTGAACATATTATAAGGAATTAACATAAGTATTTTATCCCAAATTATGTGTTTTGTTTATTAAACCCAATGTAAATTTTGGCTTAAAATATTTGACCATGGTCCCCTTTTTATAAATCTCAAAAACTTAGACATAAAAAATTTAGCCCAAAGTTTATTTCACATTTAATAAACATAAAATAAACCTTATCCTAAGATATTTAAACCTAAGTCCCTACCTTAATAATGTTTTGATTAAATCTCATGCATCTTTGTAGATCCTATGGCTCACACTTTATCATGGAAGGACAATCCAATGGCACAAAGGCACCAATGAATTTTCAATGAAGCTCCAAGATCCCATGAGCTCCATGTGTGATTAATTTCCATTCAATATGTGACTGACAAAGGTTTTAGAGCTCAAAATTCCCATATAGGTTCCAAGTGGCACAACCTGGGCCTCAGTGTTCAAAAGGGCCAATGAGAGGTAAGGGTCTTGATTATAATCAATGGTCCGCACTGATCTAAAGATTTTGATCCAATAGCATGAAGAAAAAAAGGCATTTTTAAATACTAATAGCTATTACTTAAAATACATATATATAAATTCCATGAAATTTTCTAAATTGATGATCCGGGTAACAATCCAGGTGACAATTCAAGGGACGGGTCCAATCCAATTGATGACGGAACTTCCGGGAGCCACAACTTTTGCACCGTAGCTCCAATTGACTCACCATTTGAACCGTTGGAAATATAAGAATGAGGAGAATGTGGTGAGATGGCATGGATCTCTACTGGATGAATTTTTACCCCTAAAAACCCAACATAAGTGTGCCAAATTTCAATTTTAGTAGTTTAGTCTAAAAATAATAAGTTTCTAAAAATAGTAATTCCTCAAATTTTGTATTATTGTAAATCATGGGAGACAAGCCAATTCATCTCCCTTGAGATTGGTGACCTTCCACATCCTCCCCACACCTTCAAAACATGTATAAATGAATATGTAACCTGAAATGGAAATTAGACATCTCTTCTTAGAGATAAGCATATGTTTGGGTCTGCAAATTTGATCAATAAAACATCTCTTCTCAAAGATAGCATTATTTGAATGGTGTTGTTATTATTTCTTGAATTGTATTTCAACCAAAGCTTTTGAGTTTTGGATCAGTAGTATTAGAGTGGTTTGTCTTTAGAGTGTATGATCCTGAGGACAAGATCAGATTATAGTAAGCTTGGGTGGAAAATAGAACCAACAGACTATCCACCTATTCACTCTAAATGACTTCAAATGGAAGACAACACTGAGACATCTGATCCTTTCAAGGAAATGGTGAATGAAGCCCTCCAATAGCAAAAAGCATAGATTCTACAACAATTCACTCAAATTCTCTAGCAAATCTCAATGGGAAATTCTGGCTCCTCATCCGCACCCCCTCGTCCTTTTAGTACCCCAACACCCTTTAAGGTTCAGGTGAATTTTGATATCCCAACATTTGAAGGAAAAATCAATGCTGATGCAATAGAAAATTGGTTGGATCAATTATCATCTTATTTTTATATAAATAAATTCATCAATAAAGAGAATACCAATTTTGCTCTTTTGAAAGCCTCATTGCCCGTCAAAAATCAGTGGGAAGTGTACAGAAAGAAAATCAGTGTAGATGATATTGTCCTTGAGATGGAACCTACTTGGGATGATTTCATGGAAGCTGTAAAGGAAGAATACTACCCCATTGGAGCATATGATGATCTATATATAGAGTGGCAACAACTTCACCAAGGTAAGGAACCGTCTATTCAAGCTTACACTGACATTTTTCATTCTCTATCTGTGAGATTGGGCATCTAATAAAGTGAGAAACATAAGGTTCTCAAATACTGTGGTGGACTACAATGGTAAATACGGGGAGGAATGGAACTCTTCAATTTGGGAACCCTTGGTGAAGCATACAAGTTCGCAGTAAAGATTGAGCAAAAGCATGGAAGAATGAATATGAAGAGTCAACCTTAAAAATGGAAAAGTGACAAATAAGGTCAAACACAAGGCCAAAATTGGAATAAAAAAGAAGAAAAGACTAGGAAGTGGTGTGATTATCACAAATCTGGAACTCACTCCAAAGAAGAATGTCGAGCCATCAAGTCCCTACTTTCTGAGTCACAATCCTCAACATCCACTGCTCTACCTCATATAGATCCTACAGTTGAAGAGGTTGAAGAAGATATTATAGATGTTGACCCTAAAGACATTGTTGCTTCATCATAGACCCATGAGGAGAGGCTAGATGACAAGGAAAGGTTGTTTCACTCTAAATTATGGGTGAAAGGTAAGCCTCTGCATTTCATTATTGATAGTGGAAGCCAAAAGAATTTAATCTCTGCTAATGTTGTGAAAATCCTAAATTTGTCCATGAAGCCTCACCCAAAATCGTATAGTATTGGATGGTTGAGTCTAGGGAGAAACCTCTATGTCACCTGCCAATGTCTTCTCTCATATGCAATAAAATCTTTCCAAGATGAGGTCTTATGTGATGTGGTCAATCTAGATGTTTGTGATGTACTCTTTGGTCAGCCATTCATGTATGATCGATATGGCATCTATGAATCAAGAACTTGAAGGATTACTCTCACTCTTGGAACATGGTGCTATAGGGTACCAGAGGTACCACCTTCCACATCTGTCTCTCTGATTAGTGCTAAGAAATTTTTTCTCATGGTGGTCAAGCCACAAGAATCCAAAAGGACCAATGTTACAGCCCTGACTACACAAATAACACAACAATAGAATCAAATAGATACCAAGCTAAAGAAGTTCACGGCCTTCAATCTATAGACTGATGGTAAGATATAAATGGTGAATAATTGAGCCCTGCACAGTTCCATAAATCACAACCCATTCCAAGTATGCACTGAGAATCAAATCAAAGTAAAATTGCCACACTTGATGGGAAATCTTGATGCAATGGGGACCATTTATTATCAAGGAGGGAGGACTAATTTGGGTAACAATTCAGGTGACAATTCAGGTGATGGGTCCACTCCAATTGATGATGGAACTTTTGGGAGCCACAACTTTTACACCGTAACTCCAATTGACTCGACGTTTTAACTATTGGAAAGCTAAGAATGAGGAGAATGTGGTGAGATGGCATAGATCTCTACTTGATGAATTCTGACCCCCAAAATCCAAATAGAAGTTCCCCAAATTTTAGTTTTAGTAGTGTAGTCTAAAAATAGTAAGTTTCTAAAAATAGTAATTCCTTGAATTTTGTATTGTTGTAAATCATGGAAGTCAAACAAATTCATCTCCCTCGATATTAATGACCTTCCACATCCTCCACACACCTTCAAAAAATTTATAAAAGATGTATCCTGAAATGAAAATCAAACATCTCTTCTCAGAGATAAGCATATGTTTGGGTCTACAAATTTGATCAATAACACATCTCTTCTCAAAGATAGCATTATTTGAATTGTCTTGTTATTGTTTCTTGAATTATCTTTCAACTAAATATTTTCAATTTTTGGATCAATTGATGCCACATAAGCATAAAAAGATAAAAGAAGAGATCTTACGTGCTTTAAATGAAATGTATAAAGGCAAAGGTCCAAATCAAATCTAAAGAATGTATGATTCAAACCCAAAATGAGATACCACCATTAAATATTTGAATCCCTAAACCATGCATAAAAGAGAGCCTATAGAAACTTAGTTGATTGCAAAAAATATGAAAGAAGTTTAATTGTGTTTTGAGGATGGAAGAATTAGCACAAAGACCAATTACAATCTGAATTGTGAGAAATTTGCAAACATAAGAAGCCATGGTAGATCATAAATATAAATTGAGAGATGAAATAGAGTTGTACCTATCTACAAACAACAAAGGAAGAGTTTTAAAAGAGACTGAACTAGACACTACAACCCTAAACAATGGCAATAATAATTGGTTTGAGCTCTTCTAGACCATAGAGAAGATGAATGCCATTACCAAGGAGGAAAAAATGATTTTTGCTATTAGTAGAAGGTACTATGACCTAGTTGTAATTCAAATGGCTATCCTCCATAATCCTACTTCCAAACTATAGGTACTCCATTGCATTGACATCCTTACTCTAATTTTCATAGATTTTAGAATTGACAATGATTGGATGATCCATGAAGGAAGCTTTAAGAGAGTTAATTATATTTCTCCATTATCCTTTGAGAGGTATTATAAACTACCAAATCCCCATGCGGATTTTTTCACAATAAAGGAATAGACAAGTAAGAATGACCTAGATACCATCCTTACACCATTATTGCTCCAAGGGAACCATATATTCTAGGACATTAAGGGAAGAATCCCAATTATCCAATTTAGAAAGGGAATTAGGGTAATAATGATCCTATTAAATAGAATATCTGGAGCCCCTACAACCACATATGGCAATAAGAGTTAGGTCTCTTCTATCTACTTTATGGTGTAGAAAGAGCTCATTCCTCCAATCAAGGATATGATTAGCATCCACCTAGGTAATAAATTTACATCTATCAAGAGGAAGATAAGTAAATTTTTTTTCATGATGTCTTATTTGCTAGATGTCCTACTAGCTTCCACCAAGGTCCCCAATGTCAAAAACTAGTCTTAAAAGGTTACAACCACCATCTCTCACCACTACTCAAAGCTCCACATCTTCAAGTATAGATACCACATATAATTCATCGATGACAGTGTCTATCCTGATTTGGTAGAAGCCATTACAGGGTTAACCCTTTGATTAATAAAAATGTGGAACTTATCAAAGATATCTAGTTCTACCCAGATTGTAGTATAATTAGAATTGAGGGAATTCTTACCCATCCCTAAAATTTGCCTATTTATGTTCCCAACAAGTTAGCTGAGCAATAAATTGCATCTCAACTCTTTAATGGTGTTGATGGAGTCTACAAGGAGAAAAAGGAGGGGTGTTCTCCATGCCTTTCCTTTGACAATTAAATGAATAGTTTTAAAAGATTGGAAATAGGTGGACACCATGGCCAGGCACATAGATTCCTTTCTGTTTCAATTAGATGACCTCAGGAGTTTAGATCTTAATAACGCATTAGGCTAGCATTTGAAGAACAAACAACTACCCAAGCTAGTCTATGAGCATCAACTTGGTCCTTATGACACCCTCCACATCAAGGCTCATAATTTTGAGGAAGTATTGGCTAGATATAATAAAACCAACCTCAGTCATGTGTAAAAATTGATCAATGATGACAAACCACCAGGGGAATTATGTAAAATGCATCCTTTTTAGTATCATTTTCTTCTTAGACCTTCCAGGCCATCTCAGGAACAACCCCAGATGGAATTACCATAACCCCTAACACAAATTATATAGGGCACTAGTAAGGAGAAGTTGAAGGAGAGACATGATAAGGGACCTTCATCTTTAGCCCCTCCTAACAGACCAACATCCTCAATGGAATACTTGGGTATGATTTCCTTTAAACCTGATGAAATAGTAGAGGATGCCCTCAAGGTCCTTGTTGAAGCATATTATTCTAAGGAAGAAGAAGCACAAGATAAATAAGCTTAGGTTCAAGTAGAGGAAGCTAAGGGAGATAAAGGGAAATAAGTTGCCTTGGACCTAGTCCCAATGGCATGACCAAGGAAGAAAAAAGTATAACTAGAAATTATCCCTATTGGATAAAAAATGCCAAAGTTGACTCTTAATCATCTCACAAGTGAGATCAACTTGTTCAATGAGGATTTACCCATTCATGGACCAATCATCCCTAATTGGTTCATTTATGGAAAGATGCATAAGATCCCTTCCTATTCCCACTCATGGGACTTGACCAAGGCTATTAACATTAATTTTTATGAAGATATCAATCCATGGATAAGGGACTAAATGAAAGATCAAGAGGAAAGAAGAATAATGACCACTGTTGGGCCAAGTGGAAAATAGATGGATTCTCCAAGAACATCAAACAACATAAGGATAGAGGTCTCATAACCTCAAAAACATATAAAATCATCTACTACTGTGTAGTTCAATCTAGAGATAGTTGGATTAGAGAGGGTGATAAACAGAAAATCCATGGTGGGAACTGAAGAGTTCATATTTTAGAAGGTTGAAACCTTTACAGGTTTAACTCTAGGTGGAGGGTAGTATCCTAGTGAACTTCCCATCCATGAGGAAGATATTGAAAGCCTATCTAAGGCTCATTCATCATAAGTTAGAGTTGGCATCAGAGGAATGAAACAGAGGATTCATAATTTGGAAAAGGAGAAGGAGAAATTAGAAACATGGGCCATTTTATCAGTTCCTAAATCTATAATAAATATTTTTGAAACATATTTTTTTGATATGTATGATTCCTTAAATTTAATTAATGTAAGGCAAGATGCATTGAGCCAGCAGAGTGAGGTGACTAAGGGATTGGTAAAAGAATGGCAAGATGAAAAGACCAAGATAATCATCAACATATTTATTAGGAACAAGATCCCTAAGTTCAAAACTATTACCTTAGCCCACCTAAATTCTATATTGGGGATATTAATCGATAAAATCCAAAGTTTAATTACTTGGTCAGTAGGCTTGGACAAACTCTTTAGGCATGATAAAGAGTTGATTTCCTAGATCAAGTAACTACTTGGCACCATGTTGGCTAATTTTCCCAAGACTATATCCCTGGTAATTATTGATGGTTTAGAGTATAAGCACAAAGTCACCTTGGTGATGTAGGAAGTAAAGGGCAAGAGCCAAGGTTAATTAGGTAGTGGTAAACATAGGATTTTGGTCATGATATTCACTGCTGAAGAAAAGATTACATAAGCTAGTAATATTAAAGAAGAAATAGCAAAGGATGATAGAGATTTTAAAAAAATTGTTGACCAAGAAGATGTCTACTTCCTAAATCTAGCTATGGATCTAGAGCTTGTCAAAGAACAACATCAAAGGGTTATGGAGCTTATGCAAGATCAAAAAGGAGACCCTTCGATAATGGACCCACGTTTTTGTAAAAAAAATTGTAATATTTGAAATAGAAATATTATTTTGTAAAGGCATATGCTAGTCTATTAGCATATTTGCTTCTAGGTTAGTCTAGTTTTGAAAAGCAAATGTCTTCTAGAACTTTTTGAATTTGGATAATTGTCCTTATCTTTTGTATATTTTATATCTTGTAACTGACTAGTATACGGCCTTATCTTTATATAAAAGGTAGTATTACCATCTTGTAGAAGGAGAGATTTTTTATTGAAATTTGTACACTTGGATCAATTAATATAGTTAAGGAATTTTACAAAGATTGTCCAAATTTGATATGTCAATTGTTAATATAGTTTCCTCTCAATCATTAGTTCTAAGCTTGAATTTGAATGGTTTCATGAATTCTAAATTTGCATTTGTGATATAGGGTTGCTAATTTGTGCTTGTGCTATATTAGTTGAAGAATCTTTATTTTTCTTCATGTTATTTATTTTGTATTCAAATGTGCTAATCTTTTTCGATTTTGGTAACAAATTTTTAAAGTAGAATCTAGTTATTACTTATATAATTTCATATTATCCTTATCTATTTGCCTAGTGTATGGTGAGATCTAAGCTTTTTTTATTTTACATAATATACTAGTTAAATATAGGTTCAGTTGTTATGAAACTCTGTCATGATATTTGAGTCAAAGATCAATAATCACTTATTTTATTTCTATCTTACCCTTCCCTGTTTATTATTTTTTAACTAGATCACTGTAGCTTAAGTTTCATTAAAAATATCCATTTAGATTAATTTGTAGTTTAAGTTTTGATCATAATTCACTAGCCTTAGAAAAGACAATTAAAATTTACAAAGAGTTGGATCATGATGGCTCCCAACCATAAATTGTTATAAATTTTGTGGAACATTATTACATTACTCTTTCACTATTTCACCATATGTAAACATTAAGTTACCATAACCTACTACTCATGCTTTGGATTCCTAGAATTCTAATATGAGAAGTGTTATTTAAACACTAAGAACCCCTATGATACATTTAGAGGCATCAATAAGAGAGTATTCTACTGGCACTAGAAAGAGGGTCAATCTCTGTAAATTGGTTGAATGTTTGTTAGTATTAATCTATTTTGATTTTAGATTGGTGTTATCTTTTTGCTTTTGAGTAATTATTTTCTTAGAAGTGTAAATATCATTGATATTTATGGTCTCTAACCTATATTTGTGCTTCCTTTGACAAAGATCACAGTTCTTTGAGGTTTGATGCTTGTTTATGGTAAAAATAGCTTGAGACTTGAGAATCCATAGTGTTTGAGGTTAGGATGGCTTAATTTGGTCAAAGTTTGGCATATCTTTCATAGATGTGAATTCATTTGAGCTTAGACTTATAAAGATAGGCCATATTTGCATAATTGGGCACATATTTAAGCTATCTTAGTCAAAAGATGACCTCCTTTTATGTTATTTACACAATATTTACAAAATGAGATTATTGTGTAAGTTTAATCCTTATTATTTATAAAGATTAATTTGATACATCATATTTTAAATAATATCTTCAATCTTTAACTGAAATTGCTAAGGAATAAAATCAGATCACACTCAGAGACATAGGAACCATTACTTGAACTTAAAATTCATAGAATAACCAAGCTTGATAAAGGTAGATGCAAGAGATCCAAATCGTTGCTATTTTCACCTCTACAAGGTACCTTTGCCTTCAACCTTCATCCAGGTATGGCTTGTTTGGGAGACTCTTCAATCAACATACCAAGTGTGGTACATGATCTCCCACATATACTTAAAAAGTACTTGCCAGCATTTAGTCCAACTAGTATTGTAACTAATGAAGAGCACATTAAATATTTTAAATCTACTTTGAGTTTGCTTAATGTTGTACATAAAGATGTAGCATGTAGGTTGTTCCCATTTACTCTTAAATATGTTGCCTATGAATGGATTTTGAATTTTCCTAAGAATTATATTACTAGATGGGATGGTTTTACTAATGTTTTCATCGATCAATTTGGTAAGATTATTAGTCCATGTGTCATTTGCCACCAGTTCACCACCATCATGAGGGATGATAATGAGCCCATAAGGCCTTTTAATGTTAGGTTTCAAAAAAATTATAGTAGGACCATAGAAATTTATAAAATTGATGATGTTTTAGCTCTACAAATATACAAGGATGTAGTAGATCCCATGACCTCTATATTTTTGAAAATATCTATTATATCTATAAATTCATTATCTAGGTCTTATTTTGAAGTAGTGATCATCATGATCAAATACAAACCTAGGGGAAAATGGCCTACTCTATCCCAAATATAAACTCACATATGCCCATTCTAAACATCTTCCCCAACAACAACCATAATATCCCAACCGTGAACCAACTCCCAAATCTAAATCAATTTCCCTTGAGTGTTGTTACTCCCAATTAGAACCTATGATTCTTGAGTCATCCTGCCACTAATGGATTCAATACAAATGATAAAATATCTTTAGTACCAAATTTTGGTATTAATAATAACTAGGTACATAATATTAAAACTCCAAAGAATGGGAATGAGTTTATCTTAAATATGGTGCAAAATTTAAGCATTGTTTTTTTAGCTATAAAAACAAGTTGGAAACACTACTAAAAGCTCTGGTAGAAACTTATCATTTCAAAGGTTTAATAGGCCAAACAATAGATTTCAAAATGTTAGATTTCACAATAATAAAAATAATTAACAATATTTTAAAAATAAGATTATTGACATTAATTTTACTAACATTTCTGTTGACGCAGTGGATTGCACCTGGGGCAGGAAGCCGAGCTCCTGCCTTCCACACACAATAATGAAAACTCCCCTCTCACCTATGGGACTGGTGAAGCAGGAGGGGAGAGTCTCTAGGTAAGGGATCGCTCCCTTTGATGCATCTGATTTGTTCCAATAAGTACTAACATATATATATATATATATATATATATATATATATATATATATATATATATATATATATATATATATATATATATATATATATATATATATATATAATGGGGGGGATGAAAAGGGGGGAAGATTGTAGGAAAACAAATATACTCTAAGGAGGTGATGTACCAAAATAAATCGACCATCCCACACTCACACTTAAAATCAGACAAACACATACATACACTTCACACTTGGCAGAAGGACCAGGCTACAAGAAACTTGGCAAGGAGGCTTTAATAGAAAATATAAGAAACAGAGATTCACCAAAGGTGCTGTGAAATGCACATAGTATAGTAATTTCTTCTATTTCTACACTTCCAAATACATCTCTCCTTGTTAGCTACAAAAATGGCACCTTATAGATGCCAGGTATGTTGGTGTTAAACCTATGAAAGCATCAAGAAACAATGACTAAACAAAAACTAACACTCAAGACATACACAGAGATATCTAACCAAGATAGAGGTAAAAAATGTATTTATTAATTCAAGTGAAATTTTGCCAAGGCTACGCCATACAAATGTGGAAGATGATTACAAAAATGGCAAGTCTCCAATAAATAAAAGAAGAAGGGAGGCCTTTTGGTGCCCTTTTTACAAGTGACCCATGTGCCTTACGAGCACTGGGAAGAGCAGGCCACTTAAACATAAATGTTGTGTCGGCCCTAGCTTTGACTTCAAGCATTTTTTGACATGGCTGCATAGTTTCCTCATTAACTGAGACTGCTCCTTGAAGGCACCTACATAGTTTGTCTACTCATAAATATGAAATGAAGAAAAAGGGTCACACGGTTGGCCATTTGTGCCTTCTAATGGTCAATTCATAGGCACTTTGTCATTTGCTAGAGTAATTTCTTGAATCGACGACTCCCTTTGCCACTTAGACTATCTGCTTGCTCCTACACCTGGCACTTTTGTCTTTTCCCTATCTTATCTCTTTTGGCTCCTTCGGCCCTCAGAGCTATCTCTAGGCAGGTCGCTGCATTGCTTGGGCTCCTTTCATGGTTGGTACTTGGGCATTTAAAAACCAACGGCCTTTTTGTTGGCTTCAATTTGACATTTGTGCACCCATCATTATTTGAAAAACAACAGCTAGTTCACCTTCTTAAATTTGACGGTATTTGGGACGTCACCATCCTTGGCAATTTCCTTTAGGATTTTGCTTTTGATCCTGCATGTTGAACTAAAGGCGTTGAACCAAGTGATTGAACTGACTCAACAGTTTATTGCTACGTGCCGATGAACTCTGCATTGAACTTAGCTGATTAAACCAAAGCTAAAGAACTTGAAGATTGAACCAAGCACCTGTAGAGTCCGTAGAAACTCTTAGACTTATGTAAAATCAAAAAATGAATTGGCCTTAAATAGCAGGGGAAGAAGGGGACCAATTTTTTTGCCCTATTGGGCAAAATGGTCAATAGATTGGCACCTCCTAGGGGAAGCATGCCTGCTATGCTTAGAAGCTAGTTGCCTTAAAAGTCCATTAGACACGGAGTCAGATTACAACTTTAAAATCAGCAACAGCCCTGATAAATTCTAGAATCAATCACACAGATTCACCCAAGAAGAAAAGAAAAACACACACAAATCTAAGAAAACTACTTGTGCAATAACACTTAGGGAAAACAAGGAAAGAAAACAAGGGAAAATATATACAAATAAACGGAGACTTAGTGGCAGTGCTTCAGATATATCCCATTAACTAGGATATGCAGTTCTTCACCATCCAACATGGAGAGTTAGAATGCATTATGCTGCTTGCACTGAGTGATTATGTACGGACCACTCCATAGGGCATCAAACTTTGCATGTTTTCCAGGCTTAGCTTGATCTTCATCCCATTTCAAGACAATATCTCCTTTAGAGAAACCTTTTGATGAAGATTTCTTGTTAAAGTGTCTCTTTCCTTGCTATTGGTGGCTAGTCATGGAAGCCATAGCCTGGTCCCTTGCCTCTTGGAGTTCCATCAGCTCGCATAATCTAACCTCCATGCTGGTTCCTTCCTCTGACTCCAGCTGGTGAGTGAGATCCAAGGCTGGCAACTTGAGTGAAATGGCGAGCCTAGCTTCCATTCCATAGATGAGTGTGTATGATGAGTTGCCAATTGCTCTCTTTAGAGTGATTCGATCGGCCCATAGAGCTATTTTTAGCTTGGCGTACCAAGTCCTCTGATTTTCTTCCATGATCCTCTTGATGATCCTGATCAAGTTTTTGTTGGTGGACTCAGCTAGCCCATTCCCCTGTGGGTAATAATTAGATGAAGTGTTAAGATATATACCATACCTTAGCACCCATTCACTTGTTTTGGTTCCCAGAAAAGCCAATGCATTATCTAAGATTATGGTTGCTGGAACCCTGAACCTCATCACCAAGTCCTCATAAAACTCTAGGACTGCGCTTTCATTTGCCTCCTTCAGAGCAATAGCCTCCACCCACCTTGTGAAATAGTTTGTGGTGGTTAGGACCCACTTATGTCCAACACTGGAGGGAGGATTAATCATCCCTATGAAGTCTAGGCCCCACTGCATGAATGGTTGCTCCTCCTGAATAGGTTGTAGAGGCATGGTAGCCAATCATTGCTTCCCCTCAAAAAGTGTGCACTTCTGGCACTTTTTTACCTAGGCATGGGTGTCCCTAAAAAGAGTAGGCCAAAAATAGCTAGTTCTCATTATCCTTGTTGCAGTAGCCCTAGGAGCAAAATGACCGCCCACTGGCCCATCATGGAATTCAAATAACACCTTGTCAGCCTGATTCGAGTCTATGCATCTTAGAAGGACCCCATAGAGATCCTTCCTAAACACTACTCCATCAAATAGAACATAAGGGAGAGAATAGAGCCTGAAGTATCTTCTTCTAGTCTTATCAAGATTCTACGGGCACTCACCAGTGAGAAGGAAATGCCTCAGGTCTGATGTCCAATCCCTTATGATAGTTGGTTCCTCTGTTATATCTACATTGTGAATTAGTAAGCTGCCTTCCCCTTTCTGCTTGAAGTCTGCAGGAAGGTGTTCACATAGGCCTCTTCCCCTCACCAGCTTGGTGATCATGATGTCTATGTCATAATCCATTACCTTGGTGATCCATCCCACTCTCTTCTCATTTAGGTCTTAGTTGGCTAGGAAATCCTTGACACCAGGATGTGGAACCATGAGGTGAATCTTGCTGTTGGACAGCATATGCCTAAATTTCTTCAAGCTTCACAATACTGCCAAGACTTGCTTCTCTACATATGCGTATCTAAATTTGAAATCCTCTAACCCCTAGCTAAAAAATTCAAGTGGTTGCTCAAGGTCATCACCATTTGCTTGAGAAAGCATGGCAGAGATTACCTCTTCATTACCGAAAGTGTAGAGGTTGAATTCTTTACTGAAGTCGGGGCTAATCAAGGTAGGAGCCTGGGTTATGGCCTGCTTGATGGCTTCAAAGCTTTCCCTCCTTTATGTTGTCCACTTGGACTCCTCACCCTTCATCAGCATAGCGGTCAGTGGCTTGACTATCTCTATGAAATTCAGAATGAATCTCTGAATGAAATTTATCTTGCCAAAGAAACTCTGCAGGCCTTACTTGTGACTATGTAGGGACATCTCCAGGATAGAATGAACTCTCTCAGGGTCAATAGATAAGCCCTCCTTGGACATGATGTGGCCAAGGAGTTTCCCCTCGTGAATAGAAAACACACATTTCTTCGAGTTAAGAGAGATGTCGAACTCCCTACACCTTTCAAAAATCTCCCTGAGGTGTTTCATGTGTTAGCTCACTTCCTTAGAGAATACCATCACATCATCGAGGTATACCAGAACATTATTGTTTATCAAGCCTCCAAAAGCCATGTCCATGGCTCACTGAAAGGTAGCACCAGCATTAGCTAGCCTGAATGGCATCTTCTTATAGGTGAATGTTTCCCATTTAGTAGTGAAGGCTATTTTGTGCTGGTCATAGCCTTGCACCAGAATCTGATTATACCCTGAATATCCATCTAGGAGGGAGAAATGCTCACTACCTGTTACCTTCTGAAGGATCCACTCCATGCTTGAGAGGGGGTAATGGTCTTTTAAAGAGACTTTATTAAGGTCTCTGAAATTGACACATAGCCTGATCTCCCCATTCTTCTTTCAAACAGGAACAAGATTGGCCAGCCAAGAGGAATGTTTTATTAGAAACATAATCCCAGACTCAATCAATTTGGCCAGTTCCTTCTGCATGAGAGGCTCAATCATCAGGTTGACAGGTCTCTGCTTCTACATGACTAGCCTGGCACCTTCTTCTAATTCGATGGTGTGCTGGACGAGTCTTGGGTTGAAACCCTTCAAATCACTATAATCCCATGCAAAAACATTGGCAAACTCCTGACACAACAAAATGAAAGCTTGCCTTTCTTAAACCATGCAGACTTTTCCAAGCACAAGCAGCTTGTCCTTGAAGATCTCAACCTTTTCATAATTCTCCTCCTTAGTTGTGATGCATGCCTTGTCACTTCTCAATTGTTCATCTCTATTGAAGATGCTCTCAAGAGTGACCAAACCTTTAGGGAGTTTATTATTCTTCAATTGAACATTCTAGTTGCCATATTATTGTTGCAGCTTTGCCTGGTTCTTTGTTGCAAACTCAGCTTCTTGCAGGAAGAAAGCTATTTGCTAGTCATTTTTGAAAACCTACTAGTTTGTAATGTTTTCAGGGACAGAGGGCTAAAATACCACCTTCAAGTAACATGAACCACAGTCCCAGCTTATCTCCCTAAAAACATCGAACTAAGCACCAATTGCTGTTAACTTGTCTGCTTGTTTGTTCAGCTCTTTGGGGATGGAGGCAATATTGAAAGCAAGGAAATCTTCCACCAAGTCTTAGACCCTATGCTTGTAGGACTTCAGCAAGGAATTTTGGTCAGATTCTAGCCTTTCACCTGATTTACAATTAGCTCACTGTCTCCCAAAACTTGCAACTCCTTCATCCCTCTTTTTCTTGCCCATTCCAGACTATGGATCAAGGACTCGTATTCTACAACATTGCTTATGCAATAAAATTGGAAATAGGAAGCTGAAAAGTATCTCTCCTTTGAAGGGGAGACTAACATCACTCCACCACTAGCTCCCAACATACTTTTGGAACCGTTAAAGTACAGCTACCATAGACCTAGGTCTTCTTGGCTTGCCTTCATTGTATTTGGTATGAAGGCACCCTCTTCGTGCATGTAGTAGAATCCAAGGCCTACCTCCTATATGAACTTGTAAGGGTCATGTTCAAAGTTATCACTTCCCTGCTCATCCAAGATTAGGTCTGCAACTCCTTCAAGAGCAGAGGATGGAGATTGGTCTGTCTGGGACTCTTCTGGGTCGACAATAGTGTAGCCGATGTTCACTACTTTGAGTGAATATGGTTCTTGATGGTCCTTGTAGAATGGCTCAGATTCAATCTTTACCTTGGTGCCATACTTGGTTCTAAAAACTAGATAGGACCAATTCGTTGCTAGAGAGCCACCTATATTTGATGTGAAGTACCTAGATAAGCAAATTGAAAAATAAGGAGGAACGTCTGCTACTACTATATCATGGGGAATTGAGAAGGTTGGGCAAGCATGTAATGTCAAGCTTAAACCCTTCATTATTTTGACTATTTTTGCAGGTGTCCCATCTAGATGCAGGACTCCCTTATTCATCTCCTCATATTTTAGTCCCATCTTGTCAGCTATGCACTTGGGCATCACTGAGGTACTAGCCCCACTGTCAATGATGCAGTTGTGCACCAAGAAATCTCATATAATCAAGGACACATAGAAAGGGGTAATTTTCTCTTCTTTCTTAACCTAGCCTAAGGTGGAAGGTTTCCCATTCATCATCAAGACATTATCGGTCCTTGTTGGGACAGCTTGTCGATCCAGCTCATGCAATTCCCTTTGTAACATGTCCTTATGCCATGTTAGAGACAATGAATCCCATAAAGAGATGTTCATATGTATCTTCTTTATTTGGTCCACTATATTGACTTGAGGACTACCTCCCTTCAAGCTTTCTTTGGGGCTAATTCCAACCTGAGGTGTAGGCTGAGGGGCTGAAGGTACAAATGGCGGTTTGAATTTTGAGGCCTTTTGATTTGAGTGTGATGGAGAAGGTGCAGTTGTCGACTGGGTAGTAGCCTGGGCTTCTCCCATGGCTCTCCTCTTGAATATTGTGTTGGCTACAACATAGTCATCCTGATTATCTGTAGCACACACATAATTCCTTGAATTAAATTCCCCTTCCAGATGATTCATGAGGGTAGAATCAGGCTAGGCCTGATTGCTACTCGTGTTGGGTTGCATTGGAACCTCAAAGACCTAGGAATGAGTGGTTTCCTGATTGTCTGTATTTGGGTAATAACCCATCATCTCATTTGTATAAATGGCCTATTCATGACCATATCCCTTGGTCGAAAAACTTGGTTGTTCCTATACCAGGTTGTTCTAAATGGGCACCATGGCCTTAGATGATGAAGGGGGGCCTGGGTTGTAGCCTTGAAATGATCTAGTCTGAGTAAGCTAACCCTGTCCTTGATTATAGTTTTGGAAAGGGGGTCTAGGAGCTTGACTGTACTGTTGGTATCCCTAATTCGGTCTGTTGCTTTGAGCTTATTGCCTTTTAATAGCTACAAGTTCATTCGACATACTATGCAATAGACTCTTAACTTCATGAAGCTCATTGGATGGAGTAGTAGTTGGTTTATCTATGCTAGGCAAAGGAGCTAATGTGGGAGCATCAGCCTGAATTGGAGGTGGTATTTCTAGGAAAAGTGGCATGTGGGGTCTAGGGGCTATTTTCCCCACTCGTATTAAGCAATTTTCAGCTGATATGGCTATGTCATAGGCAGCAGGCAGCACATGCCCTCCCATGGATTGTATCATCACTACAATATCACTATTCAATGCCTTCAAATAATATAGGAAAGCATAGCCGGGAGTCGATCTTACCAGAATGGGGATTCTATCCCAAGTCTTTTGAAACCACATGTTGAAATCTTGCATATATTCATGTGGGGATCTCTATATGGTCATCAGCTGCTCAGCAAGGGAGAGGTCATCGCTCTTTTCCCCAAAATGGTCTATCAACTGAATACCCAATATATTCTAGGAATGGATTGAATTTATAGGCAAAGTCCTGTACCAATCAAGAGCTTTGCCCTTGAGAGACAATGTTAGTAATCTGATTGTGACATTTTCCTCAGTGATATTATGAATAGTGTAGAGGTTAGACATGTTCCTAATGTGCTCGATGACTATAATGGGTCCATCTCCATCAAAAGAAGGCACATTTTTGATGGCTACTCCTGGGGTTGGGTCATATTGTGGGAGATTTAAGGGGCTTCCACCATGAAAAGCCGCAAAGGGTAATGCCATAGCTGGGATGGGATGTAACTGCGGCTCTACTGCATATGCATCCCTTACAACAAGTTTGGGAGGGTGGTTTGTTGAATAAGGACAGGTCTTCTCAAACCTCATTCTTTTTATTGAGTTCAAAGGCAACTCAATAAAATCAAATGGGACTCCCTTAGAAGTAGACTGTGTGGTGACTTTAGGCATAAGAAGTTAAAAACTGGTCTTTGATTGGAAAACTGAAGCTCTTACCAGTAAAGTCACCAGATGCTAGAAATCTTTGATTTATCATAACAGGACTAGCATCAATCCTGAAACCTTACTAATTTTTAAAACTTTGTCCCATTGGGTGTGCCAAAAACTGTTGATGCAGTGGATTGCACCCGGGGTAGGAGGCCGAGCTCCTGCCTTCCACATGCAACAATGGAAACTCCCCTCTCTCTTGTGGGACTAGCAAAGTAGGAGGGGAGAGTCTCTAGGTAAGGGCTAGCTCCCTTTGATGCATCTAATTTTTTCCAGTAAGTGCTAACATATATATATATATATATATATATATATATATATATATATATATATATATATATATATAATGGGGGGATGAAAAGTGGGGAAGATTGTAGGAAAAAAATCTACTCTAAGGAGGTGATGCACCAAAATAAATCGACCTTCCCACACTCACACTTAAAATCAGACAAACACATACATACACTTCACACTTGGTAGAAGGACCAGGCTGCAAGAAACTTGGCAGATGGAAAATACAGGAAATAGAGATTCACTAAAGGTGCTGTGAAATGCACACGTACTATAGTAATTTCTTCTATTTCTGCACTTCCAAATACAACTCTCCTTGTCAACTGTAGAAATGGCACCTTGTAGATGCCAGGTATGTTGGTGTTGAACCTATGAAAGCATCAAGAAACAATGACTAAACACAAACTAACACTCAAGACATACACAAAGATATCTAACCAAGATAGAGGTAAAAAATGTGTTTATTGATTCAGGTGAAATTTTGCTAGGGTTACGCCTTACAAATGTGGAAGATGATTACAAAAATGGCAAGTCTCCAATAAATAGAAAAATAAGGGAGGCCTTTTAGCACCCTTTTTACAAGTTACCCATGTGCCTTACGAGCATTGGGAAGAGCAGGCCACTTAAACATAAATGTTGTGTCAGCCCTGGTTTTGACTTCAGGCATTTTTTGACATGGCTGCACAGTTTCCTCATTAATCAAGACTGCTCCTTGAAGGCACCTACGTAGTTTGTCTACTCATAAATATGAAATGAAGAAAAAGTTTTGCATGGTTGGCTGTTTGTGCCTTCTAATGGTCAATTCGTAGGCACTATGTCATCTGCTAGAGTAATTTCTTAAATCGATGCCTCCCTTCACCACTTAGACTATCTACTTGGTCCTACACCTAGAAATTTTGTCTTTTCCCTATCTTGTCTCTTCTGGCTCCTTCAGCCCTCAGAGCTATCTCTGGGTGGGTCGCTGCATTGCTTGGGCTCCTTTCATGGTTGGCTCTTGGGCATTTAAAAATCAACGGCCTTTTTGTTGGCTTAAATTTGCCATCCATGCACCCATCATTATTTGAAAAACAATAGCTAGTTCACCTTCTTAAAGTTGACGGTATCCGGGACGTCACCATCCTTAGAAATTTCCTTTAGGCTTTTGCTTTTGATCCTACATGTTGAACTGGAGGTGTTGAACCAAGTGATTGAACCAACTCAATAGTTTAATGCTGTGCATCGATGAACTCTGCATTGAACTTAGCTGATTAAACCAAAGCTGAAGAACTTGAAGATTGAACTAAGCACCTGTCGAATTCGTAGAAACTCCTAGACTTGTGTAAAATCAAAAAATGAATTGGCCTTAAACAATAGGGGAAGAAGGGGACCGATTTTTTTTACCTTGTTGGGAAAAATGGTCAACAATTTCTTTGCTTTATTATTGCAGAGTGCATTGTATAGCTAAGCATGGAGAGATTGATTGTATAGAGTTTTTTAAAGATTTTAAAGCATTATAAGAAGAATTAGACACATTTGAAGTATTCCCTAAAAAGGATAGTGGTGTAGGTACCTCTAGATCTAAATCATCTGATCAAGCCTTTATGGTGGAGACCTTTGATTTCCCCTTTCAAGAGGAGAATAAACCTAATGAGATCCATGAGAATATCTAAGCCTTCCAACAATTCTTGAAGAAGACTTATCCCTTGAGGAATAGAGAGAAGAGGCAGCCCTTGACTACCTCAATTCCTCCAAATAACTTTGGAACTCCTCAAGACAATACTTCAAGCAATAATCTAGAGCCACCTAAAGAGAGTACCTCTAAACCCAACATTGATATTCCTAGTTATTCTAATAAAACTAGATATAACATTATTGAGGATATGAAGAAGATAAAAGCTAATATCAGCTTGCATGAACTTAAACAGATTATAGAACAAAGGGACCTCTTACTGGAATCATTGTCAAAGAAATCTAACAAACTACCTAGGGCTGACAATGCTAATGTGATTGTATATAAATTTAAGGGAGAATATCCTCATTCCCTACTTACTATCAAGATGTTTGATAATAATTTGCCCAATGGTTTATTATATTTTAGAGCATATAGCAATATCATGCCCACAGGTAATTGAAAATAACTTGGCTTGACCCCTATTAAGTTTGATAGAGTTATAACTCAGTTAGGCAAATATAGATTTAAGGTAATTGGGGAACTTTTAAATGTTCACATGAAATTAGATTCTAATCCTAGATTTTAGTAGTTTATTTATATTCAATTTTTTGATATTCCTAATGTTTATGGGATCTTATTAATAAATAAAAGGACCAAGGCTCTAAATGGCTACATGTCCACTGATTGCTCACACTTGTGGTTGCCTTGGAAGGGAGTGCCAAACCAGATTCAGATTGAAAAAGAGCCAATGATGAAGCACATGATCATTGAGTACAATGCCATAAATGAAAGGGTTAAAATAATTGACTCAGACTTAGGGGTTTTCACCCTAGAGATTGCCAAGGTATGTGATTATAAAAGTACTCATTTTGTTGTTGGATTATGAAAGTTACATTTTGATGGTGTTAGGTGTAAGGATGGATCTAGAGTTGGTGTTTTCCTAACTAATCATAGTGGAAAGGGATATCATGCATCTTATAGAATATAATTACCTTACACTAACAATCTTGTTGAATTTGATGCCCTTATCCTAGTTTTGTAATTTTCTATAAAAAATAAGGTTAAAGAAATACTAGTTTATGGGGATTCATAACTAATAGTCAATCAAGTGAGAAGAAAATATCAATGCAAACTCTCATAATTTAAGAGGTATAAGATCAGGGTCTAGGATTTAATTGAGTCTTTTGATGCTTTTAGCATTGTCTCCATCCCAAGAGAATAAAACCAAGATGTTGATGATTTGGCATCTTCTACAACCAACGTCATGCCCAACCAAGACTCACCTAACCTTAGTATTGAGCTGATACCTTGTACTTCAGTCCCTAATAATGTGAGCCATTTTCAAGTCTTTAGTGATGATCAATAGATATTGGATTTCATGACCAATTCTAGAGCATCTGATGCTCACATAATTGATGAGACTAATGAAAATGAATTCCTAGAAGGCAAGTTTGAGGGTAAATTCATTCAATTGAATGACAATAAAATACCCAAAGGCATGATTGCCTTAGGGAGACTATTTGACCAAGATAAAATGGTTGAGGTTTCTAAGATTCCCAAGGTAAGTGGGAAGGACTACAATGTAATGGATCTTGGCCCCCATGATCAACCCTAATTGGTAAATGTTGGACAAACATGCACCAATATGGAGAATAAGAAGTCCAAAGATTTTCTAACTAGGTATAAGGATGTTATAGCTTGGTCTTATGATGACTTAAAGATCTTTGATCCAAGGTTCATCACCTATACTATACCCCTTAAATAAAGTTGTAAGTCATTCAGACAAAAGCAAATGCCTATGAACCCTATATAATATTTTGGCTATAGGGAGTTGATCCATTTTAACTTGTGGTAAAAATGGTCAACATTCTTGGTGATTTCCTAAGGGTGGTATGCTTGCTATGTCATGACTAGTTACCTAATCCTATCCATTGGGATATGGAGTCACATGTATAGTAGGTTGGACACATAAATGACTTTGACAACACACAAAAACATGAAACAACAAGGAAGAAACACAAATTAGAAATAAACATTTGTTCAATTGGAACATTTAGCGAACACAACACACATAATAAAGTTAAAACACACACCTAATATATTATATACAAAACTTAAATTTTTCCCCTAAATAACAAGGATTAAAATATATCCCATTTACAGGGATAAGTAGATCTTCTCAATTCATCCTTACTAATTAGAAAGAATTGATTTTCTTTCACTTGATAATGACATATGGTCCACTCTATAGGGTATCAAATATGTTGTCTCCCTAGTTTTGCTCTATCTTCATCCCATTTAAATATTAGGTCACCTTCTTTAAATGATTTTGGATTTACCTTCTTGTCAAAAGACCTCTTCGTCAGTATTTGGTGATGTTTCATATCTTGATGAGCCTTCTCTCTGGCCTCTTGCATCTCCATTAAGTCTATCAATCTCACCTCCATTGGAGTTTTCTCAAGCAACTCTAGTTGATGTGCCAACTCTAAGGTAGGTATCTCTTGAGAGATAGACAACCTAGCTTCCCTTCTATAGACAAGCATAAAATGAGAATTCTTTGTTGACCTCTTGGGAGTTATCCTATCAACCCATAAGGTTGTCTTCAATTTGGTGTGCCAAACCCTATGGTTATGCTCCAAGGTTTTCTTGATGATTCTGATCAGATTCTTTTTATTTTATTTAACCAACCCATTACCTTAAGGGTAATAGTTAGATGAAGTACTCAATAATATACCATTATTATTTTCCCACCTAGTTGTCTTAGCACACATAAAATCAAAAGCATTATCTAAAATAATAATAGGAGTGCCAAACCTTGTTATGATGCTCTCATAGAACTCCAAGATAGCATTTTCATTAGCATCCTTCAATGCTACTACCTTAACCTATATTTTAAAATACTCAACTGCTGTGAGTATCCATTTATGACAACCACTTGATGGGGGATTTATCATGCCAATGAAATCAAGACCTCATTACATGAATGGTTGATCAACTTTAATAGGCTTCAAAGGAAGAGCTAAAATCCTATGTTTTCCTAAGAACAAAGCACATTATACACTTCTCACCCCAGTATAGAAGTCTTTGAAAAGTTGAGGACAATAATAGCCTACACTCATGATCTTGGTAGTTGTGGTTCTTGGAGAGAAATGACCTCCTATTGTCCCATCATAAAACTTCTCAAGAAACACTCCAAACTGATCATGATCAATGCATCTCAAAAGCACACCATTGATGTCCCTCCTAAAAATCACACCATCCACAAGAAAAAAGGGAATAGATTTTAATATAAAATATATCCTTTGTGATATACTCATATTAATTGGATACTCACCATTTCAAAGAAATCTGATCACATCTTGTGTCCAACTCTATATATGCAAGGAACTTTCTAGCTGGGAGCAATAATGATTGACTAGAAATTCTTTTTTTAACTCATGAAAATATCAATCTAAGTGTTTATAAAGGCCTTTACCTCTTACCAATTTTTTTACTTTGATATCAAAATCATATTCTATTACCTTAATGATCCACCCTACTCCCTTCTCACTAAGATTTATGCTTTAAATAAATTCCTTGGTACTAGAATGACAAACGATAACATGAATTTTATTGTTTGAAGCCATATGACTAAACTTATTTAATCCAGTTAAAATATAAAGGACATGTTTCTCTAAAAAATTTTACTTGACTTCATAATATTCTAAACCTTGACTAAAGAATACAATATCTTGTTTCACACCATCATCATTCTTTTGCATTAACATGGTTGAGATAGTGTCAAGGTTAACAAATGAATACAACATGAAGTCTTTAGAAAAGTTAGGATTTACAAGACTAGGAGCTTGTATAATTTATTTCTTAATGGATTTAAAACTCCTCTTACCCTCTTTGGTCCAAGAATATACTTGGTTCTTCCTGAGCATAACTTTGATAGGTTTCACCAAAGATGCAAAACTGGGTATGAACCTCCTTAAAAATTTTATCTTTCGTAAGAAACTTTGGAGACCTTTCTTATGCAATGGAAATTATAGGCCAAGAATAGCCTCTATCCTTTCAGGATCAATAGCCAAACCATATTTGAGAATAATGTGTCCTAAGATATTACCTTCATGTACAATAAAAATGCATTTCTTTGGATTAATATATACTCCATATTGCATGCATATGTCAAACACTTGTCTCAAGTGTATCTTCATTAGCATGTTTATAAAACACTATTATATCATCTAGATAAACCAATAACATATCATTAATCAAACCTTTGAAAGCCATGTCTATTACTATTTGAAAGGTAACACCAACATTTGATAAACCAAATGTCATCTTCCTATAAGAAAAAGTCCCCCATTTAGTGGTGAATGTTGTCTTAAATTGATCATATTCATTGACTTGAATCTGATTATAACTTGAGTATCCATCTAGAAGAGAGAAATTTTAAGAACCTAAAACAATCTATAAAATTTGCTCTATTGAGGGTAAATGATAGTGATCTTTGAGTGACACCCTATTAAGATCCCTAAAATCCACACAAATTATTTTCTCCACATTATTATTTATAATAGGCACAAGATTATCTACCCATGTTTAATGCTTGATAAGAAAGATTATTTTAGATTTGAGGAGTTTAGTGAGCTCTAATCTCATGAGTTATTCAACCTCAGGATTAATGGGTCTTTGTTTATATCTAATTAGTTTAACTCTAGGTTCTAAATCAATAATATGGTGTGATAGGATACGATCAAATCCTTTTAAGGTCCTTATAATCCTAATAAAATATGTTATGAAACTCTCTACATAAATCAATGAATTCTTGATTTTCTAGTGTAGAACATACCTTATCTAGTTTAAGGAGACTATCTTTGAAGATCAAGACACTTTCATAATTTTCTTATTTTGCATACATACTCACCTTTGAATTTTAATTTTTATCATCTTCATTTAAGATACTTTTTAATATCCCCAGACCTTTAGGCATTTTATTTGTCCTTAGTTTCACAAGCTAGTCACCCAATTGTTCTTGGAATCTCCTTTGATTCCTTGAGGAGAACTTAGCTTCATTTTATAGGAAGCATGCAATGTGTTTATCACTATCAAATAATTTAAAAGACACTTAATTATTAGGTACATAAGGTTTGATAATGATCTTAGTTTTATATTTCTTCCCCTCTTCTTTTATGGTAGTTGGAGTATCAAATTGAGATCTAATGGTAGCTAGTCTATCGACATGATTATTCTGCTCCCTTGGGATTGATTCTATGTTCAATGTATTTAATTATTCAATAAAATAACATACCATATGCTTATATGACTTGAGAAAATGGTTATTGATAACAAAAACATTCCTAACCTAATGCACAACAAATTCACTATCTCTATATACTTGCAAGTTCTTGACTCTATTTCTCCTTGCCCATTGAAGGCCATAAATTAAACCTTCATACTCAGCCACATTACAAGTATAACTAAAATGAAATATTTATGAAGAATAATAATATTTTTTATATGGGGAGACCAACATAACATGAGCTTCTATGCCAAATTTACTTCTTGAACCATCAAAAAATAGTTTCCACATCTCATCTTCTTCACCCTCTTCCTTGGCAAGTAGAGGTGTTGGTATTCCTTCTTCATGTATACAATATACTCCTATATCATTTTTATCCATGAGAGCATACATATCATGCTCATAAGTTTTAGTACCATATTCATTAAGAAACAAATCTACAATGCCTTCAATCTTGAAGGAAGTATCATCATCTACAATAGAATCCTTTTCTTCATGAACAACACAATTCAAATTAGAACTTGTCTCAATGTAAGGTTCTATATGAAACCTTATAATATGTTATATCATAATTGTCACATTGGCCCCATATTTTTTTATAAAGGCTAAGAAATAATAGTTATCTAAGAGATATCCACCTATCTCAGCTATGAAGTCCCTTGATAGGTAGATTGTGAAGTGGGTTGGAAGATCAACAACAACTTTGTCTTGCAAGATAGGAAAACTATGATAATTATGTAATAAAACCTTTAAGAATTTTATCAATACTATTATCTTTGTAGGTTCACCATCTAATTAGAGGGCCCCTTTACTCTGTGGCTCATATTTTAGGCCCAACTTGTCAACTAGCACCCTGAGCATGAATGAAGTTAAAGCTCCATTATCAACTATGCAGTTGTGGACCAGTTTGTCACCCACTATGAAAGTGAGATATAATGGTGGAGGTTTCTCATCTCTAGTCAATGGTTCAATAATTTTATTATGGACACTTTTAAGGGAAACATGAATTTGACTTTGATTTGAAGGAGGGACACTAGTAGGGATAATAGATAAATGTTTTTGTAGGAGATCTTTCTGACCAAGCATATGTAGAACATCCCAAAGGGAAATGCATGTTTTATTACTCTTCAATGAATTTAAAATGTTTAAAAAATACATACATACTTTCTCTTGTATTCTTGGAGTCAATGAAGTACTCAGAACCTAAAGAGTTTGAGTGTCTTTGAACAATCCTTCCAATATTTTATTTTGGAAGATGTGTAGAGTTATTCAAGGCTACTTCACCTACAACCATACCTTATTTATTTGTATGAGGATTGAATAAGCCTATAAGCACATTACTGTCACCACTAAAATCCTTTCTCTTGGCTCTAGTGTTGTCTACAATTGAGGTTATTTGGTTAAGTACAAAAGTATCCTCAACTAGGAAGTTGGTGAAGATCTCTTCTTAAGGATACTTAAATTCACATGTCTACATCATCACTTCATATTTAGCTGATAAGAGGGGAATAAAATCTCCTTGAGAAATAAGAGCTTTCTCTCTACCTTCATTAGCATCCATAAATTGGTCTTGATACCAATTCTCACCTTGTATCAAGTTGTTGTGCACAATTATCATATCCCTTGCATTGGTAGGCCTATTTGGATTAGGCTGGCATTGGCCTCTTCTTCTTCCATATTTATAACAATACTACTATTGATAAGGGTATGAATTTTGATGGACATATTGTTGCATATTTCATTGCTTATTTTGAGCCTATAAGGCTAGGAACTTTGATTTCCAATCAACATTATTTTTTTCATACTTAGGATCAACCTTAGTTTCAGTATTGGTAGTAAGAACTTAGAATACATCTAGATTATTAGTAGAAGTATGAGACAATGGGTGCATACACAATTTATGTCATAATCTTCTAGCTTGGATGAGATTATTTTTAGTTTTGATAGAAAGCTCATATGATTTAGGGAGGGTGGAATCACCCATGGATTAAAGCATGACAACAATTTTAGTGTCAATATCTCTCAAATAGGTCAGGACCACAAAGCTAAGATGTGGCCTCATAGGAGGAGGTAGTCTATTCCATGTCTTTTGAAACCTCTCATTAAAATCATGTATTGTTTCCTTGGGTCCTCCTTTTATCACATTAAGTTGGTGTATGAGAGAGGCATGGTCACTCTCATTTCGAAATCTTGAGGTTAAAAACACTCCAAATTCATCCCATGATGTGATGCATTGACCTTCTATAGTCTTATACCAATCAAGAGCCTTCCCTCTAAGGGAGATGGTAAGGAGTATAATGGTGATGTTTTCTTGAGTGATATTATAGAAGTTGTAAAAGTTATAGACATATCTAATGTGCTCACTAGGTGTAACATGACTCTCATCATTAAATAGGGGCACACCTTTTGTGGCATTGTGAGGAATGGCATCATATGTCTGAAGGCAAATTGGATTTTCTATATTGAATATAGGGAAAGTATGAGGTATAGCCATATCTTCTTAGAAATCTTCAAAATATTTATTATCTTCAATTTCCTCAATTTCTTTGACCTATTCCTCTCTGTAAAAATTTACTAGTTCTCCAAAGGGTAGATTAGGCTAAGGATATTTAACTTCAAAGGGAAGTTAAATCTGAAAGAGTGCATCAATTCGATTGAGAACTCTTCTATAGGATGACCTAGTTATAACCATGAATTATGAAATAAATTTTATAATAGGACAATGGCCTTAAACCATAATTACCTTAATGGAGTCACCAAATGCTAAGTATCACACCAATGTGTAGCTGATGTTGTTAAGACCAGTATTAACCTTGATAATTTATCTTGAAAATATGTCCCACTAGGTGTGCTAGAACTATTATCACAAAATATTTTACCCTAGAAGATGGTGCTCAATCCCCTTCTAGATTTGGGCAACATGGGAATATTTCTATTTATGTGGGTGTACCTATATTGGAAATGAGCCTCTATATTCAAGGGCTAGCTCCCTGAATGTATATTAAAATTCTCCTATCTATGATAATTAATTACTTATAGGGAAATGAGTTAGTGATTGTAAGAATTTAACATACTCTAAAGGAGGTGATACACTATAAAGTCTTCCACAAGACTATCATATATCTTTCACAAAGAGATAATTTCCACAACACTATCCTCAGAGTCCTCAAATGCACTAGCATTAGTATTTCAATATGAAGGTAAGGTGTATAAAGACTTTTGAAGGAAAATAAGACTATAGATAAATTATAGATACTAAGGCTCATTATGAACTTAAGATAGATTCATACACTTGACTACACTTCATATGACTATCTAGGCTAAAATCACATGCATCAAACATGGAAGGACTAAGAGAAAACAAGTATATATGAATATCTATTAACTATTCACTATACATCTCTTTGTGCACTTTGATAATATAATGTATGAACTCAAACCAGAATGCATTTAATGTTCTAAGGAAAATTACATTATCAAAACCAGTAGGGCTTCACCATACATGGGGTAATATATTTTTAAAAGGCCAAAATGGTAGTTACTTATACAACTTCAGAGAGAGGAGAAAAGAATGAAGTTCAAAGGTCACTAGGACACATGTAAAACTAATATGAGTAGTTACACTTACAAAAAGATGAATTCATAAATAGACCATGCAAGATATAATGGTTTAAATGGCTCTTAAAACACAAAACTCCTAAAATGTGGCACAAAACTCTCTTTGTTATTCATAAAAAATGGCCTTTCATCATGGATGATCTTTAGAGCATTTGAAACTAGACTAAGATAGTTGACACATATGATATGATAGTCACACACATTTTCCACATTGTTAACTATCTTTAATAAATTTACATTTACCATCTGTAGTCACTCATTACTTTTTTGGACTTCATTATTTACATTTGGTAGTCATTATTTATATTTAGTCTTTGACTGAGCTTTCATGGTAGAATATGATTTTGAAGAGATTGATTTCTTACATAGTCATTTGATCCTAAGTATTCATCCATGTGGCCTTTCTTTACACGTATTTATCATCATTTGAACATAGAGACCATCTTATCCATCTAGAGTCTAGTTAGATTTGCAAAGTCAACCCCTCTTAGATTTTTTCTACTTCAACTTTCAATGTTGGCCATTGATCATTGATCTGAGATCCTAAGATTATGATATTTGGCAACATTTCATTTGATCTAAGATCCTTTACCTATTGACCTCAATTGCACCATTGGATCTAGATGTATGATTGAATGTGAGTCCTAGATCATGATTCATTTTCTCAAACATGATTCGATCCTAGGATTTGTTGATATTTTGACTCTATTTGTACTGTCGATCTTATTTTACATGATCAAATATGCACCATAGATATTTAAAACCCGTTGATATTGTCAAATCATCCACTCTATTGATTTTGGTGTATGATGGAATGTTGGTTGTTGATATGCTAGGACCCACTATTTGAACTCAAATGGCTATTTTATAGGGCCAAAAATTGGCATTCACATGTCTATATTTGACATATACATAAATTTATTTGAAATAAATGCAACTATATCCAAGATATTTTAATCCTAATAGCTATTTGCCATCACTTAAATTTGATTTTTACATGACCATCAATGATGTTTTCAAGACTATCAATGATGTGAGTATGACCGTCACTTTTTAAATACCAATGATTTTTTCTTGGTCTCTTTTTTGACATTTACGTGAATTTCATACTCTACTAGATCAAATTTCTCAAAAAAATGAAATTTTATAAGAGTTATTGGTGTAGGTATTTTCCTCAAGCTCTTTGTCTTCGAGACAATTTCCCTACAAGAATGATGCCTTTAGACTTTTCGAATTGGATATTTTTTTTGAAACAATATGGGTTATTAGGATTTATGTTTCAGACATTTTGTCTAAAGAAATATATCCTTAGCCTTTTTTATCAAACAATTTATTTGAAAGAAATCAAACTTAGCTCTTTTGTTGTAGAAAAAATGTCAAAAATAAACAAATCTTCAAGATGTTTGCATAGGACTATTTTTCTTGGACACTTTATCCAAAATAATTCTATCTTTGGGAAAAATTTTGAGGTACGATTTCCCTGAAAGAAATACCTACACTTCAGACATTTTTCCTAAAAGAAATAGGTCTTTGATATTTTTATTGTGATTAAAATGTTCAACGATTCCCCAACACTTAGATAAAAACCTAAAATAATTTTGGACTTATTTTAGCATCCATCACTTGATATTTTGAAGGCTTCGATGAACTTCAAAGGCCTATGGAACTCATCCCATGCTATGACTTCTTAAACACTATGAAAACCTATCACTTTCATAAATGACTCTAAAATGACCCCTAAGATATTAAATTACATAAGGACTAGATTATATTATTACCAAATATATAATGCCATGTGAAATGACATAAAATATAACTATGCAACACCCTATGATGCTATAATTAGCCCCTTATATAAGATTTTGGCTATAGGGGGTTGATCCATTTTAGCTTGTGGTAAAAATGGTCAAAATGATCATGGAAAAAAATCACCCATATAGATTATATATGACCTTAAAAATTCACCATGCTCATTACACAAGTCAAAAAGAGTCAAACCCCCTTCTCTATAAGTAGCCCAGTCAGAATTGCTAACTAGCCTCCAAACATAATCAAGGAAATAATGACTTAAAACACATGTATAACTAATTTTAGATAATTAAAATGAATATATATGATCCTATTTTGTAATTATAAATTTTTTAAATTTATATATCGTAGGGTCACATGGAAATATTGGTCTTGTAGACCCATCTCTTAGTCTTGTACCTCATTGTCTCATCTGAACAAGATGGATCAACTTATGAGCAACATTTTCATCATATCTACTGACCTCAAAAAAATATATCCAACATGACCATTTATTATAGTTATTTAAAAACTTCTCAATTCACTTTTATTCATCCCTAATCCATGATAACACATCAGTATATGTGTGTGTGTGTGTGTGTGTGTGTGTGTGTCCTAATCAACTTCTCACTTCTGCCTAGTTTTCTCACTATTTACACCATTATGTCTGTTAGTGACTAGTCAACTTGTAAGACCATTTTAGCATATTTGAGGGATAAAAAATACTATTAAACCACCATTTACATATAATTAAAGTCCCAAGCTTCAAACTTTATCCATTTAGTAATTTTGACTTGGTCAACTCTGACTGCTACAACAAATTTCTAAGAAACAAGGCCTTTTCTATAGGGTCCACTCACTCATTTGACAAACCAATCACACATGGATGTGCCTAGGATATTTTAATACATGATTTAATCACATAGATATTCATTTCAAACCATTATAATCACTTTATAATAAGATATTTCTCATCAGGTCACTATCAGGGTTCTTTGAGTGTTTTAACCATCTTCTAGTCTTAATGACCGTTCATAAAGCTTAGCCTATCATTATAAAAACCAATGATTGTAAATTTTATATAGTACCATTACACATATAAAATTAATAAACTAGGTTACCATACATAGGTTACACATTCCAACTAACACTTGAAAGTTATTCTCAGGTCGAGAACCCTTCATTTTGTGCACACGAGAGATCTCAAAACACTTTTTATTGCCTTAACCTTAAAATTTTGGCTTGAAACTTGGTCCACATAATTTTAAAAACATGAAATACCTATTTAAATGAAAAAATACTCACACTTTTCATGTAAATTGATCTTGATACCCCATCTAACCACCATCTCTCTCTTTGCTCTCTAGTCCTTTGACCTACCAGTCACATTAGGCCTTGAAACTCACCTTCTTGTCACTAACCAAGATATAAACACATATATATATATATATATATATATATATATATATATATATATATATATATATATATATATATATATATATATATATATATATATATCATAAAACCTATTACCATGATAAATAACTACCATTAATTATTCATGTGCCTTAACGATATCTTATGACACTTCATAAGGTTAGGCAGGGTCCAAAAATACTCTAATTGCATTCTAGTACCCGTATAGTTTCACCTTAAAACTAACTTGAATTATTTTATGCCTCATATTAATACTCAATAAACTATATACAATGTATTATTTTTATGTTCATCCGTATCAGTAGGCCACCATGTTGTTTCATGCACAAGACTAAGCATCCCATGCATAAGCCTTCTAAAGTTTCTTGATAGCTTGAAACCCTTGACAACTTTGGTAAATGATATTTAAACATTATTTTATGCTTATAAAACTTTATCACATGATCTATATGTTTCTCAACCTTTTCATACCTCTCAAGGATGCAATCAAACAAAAAAAATTCTTAATGACCTCATGAACAACCTTTGACATCAATGACAATTTTAATGCCAAACCTCAACAACATAAACAATTCTCAACAATCACACCCTTTGTCATTGATGACAAACCATACTAATTTTTTTTCATTCTTATCTCCCCATTCTATTATTTATCCCCCTTTGACATAAATGACAAATTAATGTCTATAATTCTTTAGATCACACTTCTTGCAACCAAAATAATTAGCACACAAAACTATGAGTTTATGAGACATATAATAAAAATGTTCCCTTTATCTCAATGCATACATTTTTGGAACAACTCACCTATTAATGAGAAATATTATCTCCCCCTAAATACTTGTCTTCCTCATTGATTTCTAGGGGAAAGAATTACATCCAATTTTTGTCTTAGATTTTCAAAGGTTACCTTAGGAAATGGTTTGGTCAAGATGTCTATATTTTGATCTTGTGTAGAAACATATTCAAATTTGAATCTTTGTTCACTAACCTAATTTGTTAGAAAATGATACCTGATGGGAATGTGTTTGGTCCTTGAGTGCATGACATGGTTCTTTGAGACACTTATAACACTTGTATTGTCACAATAGATATGGTTAAGACCATCATACTCCACCTTTTAGTATTTTAGGGTCTATCTCATCCATAAGACCTAATTGAAACATGAAGTTTATACAATATACTCAGACTCAAAAGTGGATGATGCTACAGATGGTTTTTTCTTACTTATACATGAAACTAGGCAATCACCTAAGAAGAAGGCTCATCCACTAGTACTCTTCCTATCATCTATACTTTTTGTCAAATCTGCATCTTTATAGGCTATCAAATTAAAATCCTTTCTTTTTGGATACCATAATTTATACTCCATAGTCCCCTTGAGATGTCCGATTATTGTTTTGACTGATTTCAAATGATTATCCTTTAGATCTGGTTAAAATCTTCCAACAAGACCTACTACTTGCATGATGTCAAGTCTAGAGGAAGTGGTGTACAACAAAATTCTAATCATTGACCTATATGATGTCTAATTGACCTGTGAACACTAATCTTCCTTGCTTAATTTACATACAGTGATTATGGATGTAATAACTACCATTCAATCCTCCATCTCAAACTTCTTTAACTTCTCTCTTATGTACTTGGCTTGTGAGATGAATATACCTTTTTTAGATTGAGTGATTTTTAACACAATAAATAATGATAGTTCTCCTAGAATGAAAATATTAAACTCTTTCTTCATAGCCTCTATAACTTTATCGTGTTGTCATTGTTTTCACCAAATATGATGTCATCCACATAGAAAACTATTATTATTTGATGGCCATATTCTATTTTGATGTATATATTATTGTCAGTAACTCCTCTTTTGAATCATTGATCTAACAAATACTTGTCCAACCTATCATACCAAGTTCTAGGAGCTTTTTTAAGACCATAAAGAGCCATTTTAAATTTGAAAAAATAATATTTATCATTTGATAATGAGAAGCCTTTAGGTTGATCAATGTACACTTCTTTTTTCCAATTTTCCATTTAAAAAGGTAGATTTGACATGCATATATTATACCATAAATCCTTTGAATCTTTCATAAGCGAGAACAATATGATGGCCTCCAATATTGATACTAATGAAAAGGTCTCCTCAGAGTCTACCCCTTCAACTTGTGCATATCCATTGAATACCATTCTATCATTGCTCCTAGTGTCTTCTCTATCTTCATTCAACTTGTTTCTAAACACCCATTTTGTCCCAATGACATTCTTATCTTTAGGCCTATGAACTAATTCCCAAATCTCATTCTTCTCTATTTGATCTAACTCCTCATTCATAACATGTATCCAAAATTTATCTTTACATTATTATATAATATTCTTAGGTTCAATATTGGATAATAGAGCAACATTCTCTTGATTTAGATTACTTACTAGTCTTGTCCTTGTTTGCATACTACAATTATTTTGCCAATGATTTGAGATTTAGGGTGATCTCTTTGAATTTTCTTGAGGGTCCTTTTGATTCTTATCCCTCTTCAACTTCTTCTTTTTCATCATCAACCTCTATAGTCTCCTCTTCATTCTTGAATTCCAAATTCATTAAAGTGTTCTTTGATTGTGAGTGAGATTCCCTTGTCTCATCAACCATAACATTGGTACTTTACACTATATTTTGTAGTATCTTATTATAAAATCTATAGTCTAAGCTCATTAATGAGTATCCTAAGAATATTCCATCAGTAGATCTAGAATAAAACTTACCCAAGTTTTGATCATCTCTTCTAATGAAACATTTTCTCTCAAACACTCTAAAGTGTTCTACATTTAAAGGTCTGCCATTCCATATTTCATGAGTCTTGTTTCCATTAGTCCTTATCTATCATCTATTCAAAATGTCTACAATAGTAATTACTTCCTCTTTCCAATATCCATCAAATAATATAGACTCATTCAACATAGTTCTAGCCAATTCTTGAACTATCATATTCTTCCTTTCCACTATCCCATTCTGATAAGGTGTACTAACTAATAAGAATTTTCTCCTTATTACATTAAACTAAAATAATTCATTAAAATAATTGGACTAAAACTCTCCTCCCCTTTAACATCTTAGGCACTTTATCTTTCCATTATTCTCATTCTCAACAATATCGTTTAATGCCTTGAACTTGTCAAGATATTCTGATTTCTCTTTCAGGAATGCAACCCATGTCATTCTTGTGTAATAATCAATGAGTAACATGAATTATCTATCTCATTGAATATTTTGAATTATTGTAATCCTATAAAGATAAGTGTGGATTAAATCCAAAGGTTTCATAGTAGGGTACTCCTTAGACTTGAACCTTCTTGTATTTTACTTACCATGTTGACATGCTTTGAAAAGTATGTTTGTAGGTTTGATGATCTTAGGCATGTTCTTCATATGATTATTAGTGATAATGCTAAGTAGGTTTTCAAAGTTTAGGTGATATACCTTTTTATTCCATAGCTAAATTTCATCTATCTTGCACATGAAACATCTCTCCTTCTTGATCTCATTCAATACATATAAGTTATTCTCAGTCCTCATGGCATTGGTAACTAGCCTTCCTAATTTGGATCTCCTTATCTAACACCCTCTATCATGAAAGGTTAGTGTGTGTCCTTGATTACACATTTGACTTACACTTAGGAGTTTATGTTTCAAACCTTTCACATAAAACACATTATGGGTGTTGGTCTTTTTGTTGTCTAAATTTAAGACACCCTTGCCAACTATATTGGTAGTTGTGTTGTCCCAAAACCTCACTATTCCTGTATCATTATTCTTTAATGAGATGAACTTATTTCTATCTCCTATCATGTGGCTTGAACAACCACTATCTATATAATATTTCATACCTTTATATTGAATGTGAAATGCAGTCTAAGATATCGTAGAATCCTCTTTGGTCATTTGTTCCTCCTTGGTAAATAGTCCATATTTCCTCTTGAGATCATTATGATCCATCCTAACTTTCTTTGGATTCCATACCAACTTTATTAGATCAGAATATTTCAATGTGTCTTATATTATGATATGTGTAGCAAATAACATTCCTATACTTACCCTGGTTCCATGATGACTTATCCTTCATTGCATTGGCCTACCTGATTGGTATTTTCATGTTGATATTATTGAATTTTTCTATCCTCTCATGCTCTCTCTCAAACTTTATCATTTTGTCTTTGATCTACTCATGCTCAACCTTCAAAGAATCTAGTTCTTTCTTCAACTAGTCATACTCAAATTCCTTTGACTTGAACCTTGTGTTGACATATTCTAAAAAAATATTAAGATCATTGATAATCTTATTTTGATGCTTCAACTTATGAAAGGATATTATGATTTCATATTCAAGGTCTACTTTAGCTTCTCCTTCTTCACTGTCATATTAGGCTTCTCCATCATATATGTTGTCTCGTCCCTATTGATCACAAGACATCTTGTGCTTCTTAGGATCACCTTCAATCCATTAGAATTGTCATAAAAAAATAGGATATGATACCAATTATTGGGAAAAAAATTATTGAGAGGAGAGGGTGAATCAGTCTTCAAAATGTTTACAACTTTTCCTTATCATTCATGAACTATCAAAACAATATAGTAAACTAGCAACACATTAAGAACCATGAGCATGAGAGAAAATCATAGCACAAAAAAAACTTATTTGAGTGGTAAAACATAAAGGTAAAAAACCCATTGATGATGAAAATATACTACTATCCTATAATTTAAAAATCAAGATTTGCTGAAGCACCAACTTCACTTGGAGCACCAACCCCAACTAGCCAATCACCAACAATTCCAAGGAGGCACCAACGCCTAGATGACTCATCACCAACTTAGCCACCTCAAAAATTTTATCACCTTTATAACCATTTGTTTCTCATACAACATATGATGATATCCTTATTCAACTCTTCAAACTTCTATCCTTCTTAAACTAGTCTCTTCAAGACAAAATAGGTCATTTAACATTGATATTCATCTACAATACCCATGTTAGATCTTCATGATATTTTTTATGAACATTGATGATGGTCTATAGTACCTCCTTTAACTCTTTAAAATTATATATCTTCTACTTCAACTCTCATACTTGTTTAGTTACCAATTAGGCCTTTAGACCTTATCCTTATACTAGGCTCTTGCTCATACACCTCTTGGTCAGACATACACACTTGATAAATTATATTCAATAAAATATGATTTAGAACATTACACAAAAATTAATCAAAAATTACAATAGGTTAGTGATGGCATATATTACCAAAACCCCCTTTTAGGCCTTAAGGAGACCTAATTTAATTAGGCCTTCATTAGCACACATTACCCATTGAATTATTTGGAACACTCTCAAAATTATCACATGGAATTAACATATCAAATATCACTAAAATATACATTATAAAACTTCATTTTAGGTCCACAACACATTTTATCTCCAACCACCCATTGAACCTCTTCTCAAAACATTGTTCATACTAGGCCTGTGCATACCCAAAAAAAATATCTTGAATAATTGAAGCATAAGCATAATTTTGAAAAAAACCCATGGAAAAAAATAAAACAAAGATAAGTTATATGATCTTTAAAAAATAAAAAATTTAATTAGAAGTATTTACATAGGGAAAAAGGACTCAAACCCTTCTCTATAAGTAACCCAACTAGAACTACCAACTAGGCTCAAAATAAAGTCATGGAAACAATGACTTAAAAAACTTTTAGAACCAATTTTAGAGAATTAAAATGAATTTATATGATCCTATGAGGTAATTATACCATTATCAAATATATAGATAAGATGGTCACATGGAAATATTGGTCTTTCAAACTAATATCTTAGTCTTGTACCTCACTCTTTCATCTAAACAAGATAGGTCAACTTATGAGAAATATTTTCATTTTATCTACTGACATCAAAAACATATATTCAAAATGAACATATATTATAGGTCTTTAAAATATTCTCCATAAACATGTATTCATCCCTAATCCATGATAACACATCCCTAATCAACTTCTCACTTCTATATGGTTTTGTCACTATCTACACCATTAGACCTTTTAGCAACTAGTCAACTTGTAAGACCAGTTTAGCATACCTCAGGGATATAGCATGCCTATAAAAAAAATGTACATCTAAAAAAATTCTCAATCTTCAAAATTCATCCATTTATAAAATTTGACTTGGTCAGCTATGATTATTACAGTAAATTTCCAAGAAATAAGGCCTTTTGTGTAAGGTCCACTCACTCACCTGATAAACCAATCATATATGGAGGTGCCTAATAGGGTATAATAAATGATATAATAACTTAAATATTCATTTAAAATCATTTTGACAACTTTATAACAATATCTTTCTCATTGGGTCAATATTAGGGTTCTTTGAGGGTTTAAACCATCTTCCAGTCTTAGCGATCACTCAAAAAGCTTAGCCCTTCATTACAAAAACCAATGGTTGTAAATTTGAGATAGTAAGCTTCCTCATATACCATGAATATATTAGGTTACCATGTATAGGTTACATGTTCCAATGAATACTTGAATTTTCTTCTCAGTTTGAGAACCCTTCATTTTATGCACCCAATAGACCTTAAAACACTTTTTTTCAACTTATCCTTCAAATTTTGACCTAAAAATTAGTAAAAATAATTTAAATAAACATGTAATACCTCTATAAATTCACACATACTCACACTTTCCTTGGAAACTAATCCCGATACCCCATCTAACCACCATCTCTTTCTTTGATCTCTAAGCCTTTGATCTATAAATCACATAAGACCTTGAAACTGATCTTATAGCCATTGTCCAAGATTTCAAAACATCATATAAATGTAATAAAAAATATTACCATCCTCAACCACTACCGTACATTCTTCATATGCCTAGAAAATACCTCATGACACCACATAAGGTTAGGCAGGGTCTAAAACTAGACTAGTTACATGCTAGGTCAATAGGTCCTACCTCTATAGGCTCACCTTAAAACACACTTGATTTGTCCAAATCCTCATATTCATACTCAATTAACTATATACATCCTCTAATTCCTTTTTGGATCCATCTCACTAGGCCACCATGCTCCTTCATGCACAAGACTAGGCATCTTATGCACAGGGCTTCTCAAGTATCTTGCTAGGTTCAAACACACAAAAACTTTGGAAAATGATCTTGAAACACTCTTTTATGATTCTAAAACTTTATGAAATTACTTATATGTTTCTCAAATAATTTCATACCTATTTAGGATGTAATTAAACAAAATCATTGTTCAATGACCTCATGAACAACCTTTGACATAAATAACAATTTCAATGTCAAACCTCAAGAATAGAAACAATGCTAAAAAATCTCCATCTTTTTCATTGATGGAAAACCATACTTAAAATTTATCATCCTTATCTCCTAATTTTGGTATTTCACCCCCTTTGACATAAATGACTAAGTGATACTTGAAATTATTTAGATCACACTCCTTGCAATGAAAATACTCAACACATAAAACTATGAGTTTATGAGACATAAAACAAACATGATACCCCTATCTCCATGCATACCTTCTTGGAACAACTCACCTATTCTTGGAGCTAATTATCATGATTAGATCCCCCTAATTACTCATCTTCTTCAATGATTGTTAGGGGCAGGAATTACACCCAATTTCTATCTTACATGTTTAAAGGTTACCTTTGGAAGTTGTTTGGTCAAGATGTGTATAATCTGATCCTATGTAGAAACATATTCAAGTTTGATACTTTGTTCACTTACCTGATATACTAGAAAATGATACCTAATGGGAATGTGTTTCATCTTTGAGTGCATGATAGGGTTCTTTGAGACACCTATAGAACTTGTATTAGAATAATAGATAGTTCTAGGACCATCATACTCCACCTTGTAGTCTTTTAGGGTATGTCTCATCCATATGACTTGAGTGAAATATAAAGCTGATATAATGTAATCAGCCTCACAAGTGGATAATTCTACTAATGATTATTTACTAAGTATCCATGAAACTAGGCACTCACCTAGGAAGAAGTCTCCTTTATTGGTACTCTTCCTATTATCTATACTTCCTACCCAATGTGCATCTATGTAGGTTATCAAACTGAACTCCTTGTTTCTTGGATAACATAATTCATATTCCATAGTCCCTTTGAGATACCTAAGTATCCTTTTGACTAATTTTAGATGATTTTCCTTTAGATTTGCTTGAAACCTTCCCACAAGACCTACTACTTGCATGTTGTCAGGTCTAGAGGTAGTGGTGTACAACTTCCAATCATTGACCTATATGACATCTCATTTAAATTTGAAGACTCATCTTCCTTGCTCAATTTAAATTTTTTAACCATGGGTGTGTTAACTTATTTTCAATTCTCCATCTCAAACTTCTTCAACATCCCTTTTGTGTGCTTAGATTGTGAGATGAATATACCTTTTCTAGATTGAGTTATTTTCAACCCAAGAAGGAATGATAGTTATCCTAACATAGACATCTCAAACTCTTTCTTTATCACCTCTCTAAAGACCTTTGTCATGTCCTCATTACTTCCACTAAAGATTATGTCATCCACATAAATAACTACTATCAACTGATGGTCATCTTCTATCTTGATGTATAGAATACTATATGTAGCTCCTCTTTTGATTCCTTGATCCAAAAAATATTTGTCCAACCTAGAATACCTATCTCTAGGATCTTTATTTAGACCATAGATAGCCTTTTTCAATCTAAAAACATAATATTTGTCATTTGATAGTGATAACCCTTTAGGTTGCTCAATGTACACATATTATTCCAAATTCCCATTCAAAAATGTAGATTTTACATCCATCTAGTATACATTGAATCCTTTGAATCTTGAATAAGCTAGAAATAATCTGATGGCCTCCAATATTTATACTAGTGCAAAGGTTTTCTCAAAGTATACCCCTTCATCTTGTGCATATCCCTTGCATACCAATCTAACCTTGTTCCTAGTGACTTCTCCATCTTCAATCAACTTGTTTCTAAACACCCATTTTGTACCAATGACATTCTTATATTTAGGCCTAGGAACTAGTTCACATGTCTCAATCTTATCTATTTGATCTAACTCTTCATTCATAGCACCTATACAATTTTTTTTTATAAGACTCTTAGGTTCAATATTGGATAATAGAGAAACATTATCTTTATTTAAATTACATACCAATATTCTCCTTGTTTGCATACCTACATTGTTGTTGCCAATGATTTGAGATTCAGGGTGATTTCTTTAAATCTATTTTGAGGGTCCTTTTGAGTCCTATCTCTCTTAAACTTATTATTCTTATTCATAAACCTCTATAATCTCCTCTTTATTATTGAATTCCAAATTATTTAAAGTGTTCTTTGATTATGAGTGATATTTCCTTGTCTCATAAATCTTCACATTGGTACTTTCTAATATATTTTGTAGTCTCTTATTATATCATCTATAGGATGAGATCATTGATGAGTATACTAAGAATATGCCTTCATAAAATATGGAATCAAACTTACCCAATTCTTCATCATCTCTTTTATGAAACATTTGCTCCCAAACACTCTAAAGTGTTCTTTATTTGTAGGTCTACCCTTCCATAGTTCATAAGGAGTCTTATTTCCATAGTCCTTATCTATACTCTATTCAAAATGTAGATATCAGTACTTGAAACCTCTCTCCAAAATCCATTAGATAATATATACTCATTTAACATACTTCTAGCCATCTCTTGAATGGTCCTATTCTTCCTTTCCACTACCCCATTCTACTAAGGTGTCTTAGCTATTGATAAATGTCTCCTTATTCCATGAGCCTCACAAAAGTTATGAAACTCATTAGACCAAAACTCGCCTCCTCTATTAGATCTTAGTTACTTTATCTTCCCATCTTTCTCATTCTTAACAAGAGCCTTGAATGCCTTTTGTTGGGGATTAACCAACAATGATTACACTTATGAAAGCAATAAACGCGGAAATAAATCAGATAGATAAGTAACTAGAATGATAAATAGCACAGAATAAGAGATACAAGAAACCACCCTTAAAACTTGTATTAAAACTCTTTACAAAAGGAATACAATTGAAGAAACTACTTTCTTCCACACCTCTCTCAAATGCACAAGATCTCTCACTAGATCTCTATTCCTAAAGAGCTCTCTCTCTCTCAAGTACAATCAATTCCAACAACCTGGATTGATACAACTTTGTACTGTCCTTCAAACATTCACAATGTTCTACTCATACAATTCAACACACTGAGCTAAGAAGATCTTTCCTACATATAGAATTAGGAAACTTGAGCATGCACTTACAACAAACAGTTAAGCCACTTGAACAAGGTCTCTAAAAATAATATTTCTAATAATAGAGACGTGAGCTTGAGACTACAACTCAAACTCATCATGCAAACGCTCGCTTCTGTCCTCAGAAATAGCTTTCTGGACACACAGGTAACTGATGTCAGTTCCTGTTGCTTGCCTGTGACTGCCGCCGGCTGACCCACTGCCGACGTTGGTGCCTCTGCAACTGTACCTGACTGACGCCGGTGTCTGTGTAGACCCAAACTGCTAAAGTGTGCTCCTTGGTGAAGCTTTTAGCTCCACATCCTAACAATCTCCCACTTGGAGATAAACAGCTGCACCAATTCTGTACAACAACATCTTCTAGCTCCTCCATCTTCAGCTCAATCATGAAGACCAACAGAAGTTGAATGAAGATTCAACTTCTCCTTTGTAACCTGCTTGGTTAACATATCAGCAGGATTCCTATCTGTATGGATCTTCTCCAGCTTCAACTCACCATCTTCCAATACCTACCGTATGAAGTGGTACCTTAGCTGTATGTGCTTCGTTCTTGAGTGAAAGGTTGAATTCTTAGCCAAATGGATTGCACTCTAACTGTCACTATACAATCTGCAACTCTCATGCTCCCTACCAAGCTCATCCATGAACCGTGTCATCCATATCATCTCTTTGCTAGCTTCTGTGGCTGCAATATACTCTGCTTCTGTAGTTGACAAGGCAACAACCTTCTGTAACTTTGATATCCAGCTAACCGCCGTTCCACCTACTGTAAAAACATAACCTGTGGTGCTCCTCCTACCATCCAAATCACCTGCCATATCTGAATCTACATAACCATGTAGAGAAGTATCTGAACCTCCATAGCACAAGTGTCTATAGTTGGTTCCTCTCAGATATCTAAGGATCCACTGAACTGCTTTCCAATGTTCCTTACCTGGATTGGCCATATACTTACTTACAACTCCCACTGCTTGGGCAATATCCGGTCTAGTACACACCATTGCATACATCAAACTCCCTACCGTGGAAGAATATGGAACCTTACTCATGTACTCTACCTCATCATGTGAATTAGGACATTGTTCTTTACTAAACTTAAAATGTCCAGCCAAAGGTGTGCTTACTAGTTTAGCATCCTGCATATTGAACCGTTTCAACACCTGTCCACATAATCCTCTTGAGACAATATCAACCTGTGATTTTTCCTGTCTCTCTTAATGCTCATGCCAAGGATTTTCTTTGTTGCTCCCAAATCCTTCATAGCAAACGTTTGAGCTAATTTCACTTTAAGCTCAGAGATATCCTGCATGTGTGATCCTGCAACTAGCATATCATCTACATACAACAATAGAATAATATATCTACCGTTATCAAATCTCTTGAAATATACACAATGGTTAGATTGACACCTACTGTAGCCATGCTCAGTCATAAACCTATCAAATTTTAAATACCACTGTCTAGGAGCTTGCTTGAGGCCATACAAGCTTTTCTTCAACCTGCACACCAACTTCTCCTTACCCTTGACCTCAAATCCTTCAGGCTGTTCCATGTATATTTCCTCATCCAAATCTCTATGAAGAAATGTTGTCTTAACATCTAGCTGCTCAAGATGCAAATCCTCAAAAGCAACCAAAGACAATACAACCCGTATAGAATTCATTTTAACAACAGGAGAAAAAATCTCACCAAAATCAATACCTGGCTTTTGTGCAAATCCTTTCACTACCAATCTGGCCTTATATCTCATCTGTCCATTCTCACCTTCCTTCAACCTGTATGTCCATCTGTTCTTCAGTGTTCTCTTACAAGTTGGCAACTCAACCAAATCCCATGTTTGGTTCTCTCTCAAGGACTCCATCTCCTCAACCATGCCATGCTCCCACTGACTCTTGGACTCCACTTGTAATGCTTCGTCAAAACTCTCTGGTTTTCCACCATCAGTTAGCAATAAATAAAATAAAGAAGGAGAATATCTAAATGGAGGTTTACTAACCCTTTCTGACCTCCTGATGGGTGTTTGAGACTCGTTCACAACACGCTGTCCACCCAAATTCTCTGACAGTGACCGACCTCGCCCACCTGTAGACCTGTTACTGGCTGACGCTGGTTCTTCTTGGCCGACGTCGGTTCCTGTTCTGCCGACGTCGGTCTCTGTACGACCGATGCCGGTTTTTGTACTGCCGACGCCGGTTCCTAACCTACCGACATCAGTCTCTGTGTTTTCCTGCAAGTGATTATTTCTTTTTCTCGTGAGCTCATTTTGGACCATCATTTCGTCTAAATCACCATTGCTCTACCCAGATTGATTCAGCTTCCTCATCTGATCACTATACATCACTTTTTCATTGAAAACAACATCACGGCTCCTAATTACCTTGTTAGTTCCTAGATTTCAAAATTTGAAACCAAAATCATCTGAGCCATAGCCAATAAACATGCACCTCATAGACTTAGCATCAAGCTTCTTTCTATTTTCCTTATCTATGTGCACAAAGGATTCACAACCAAAAACTTTGAGATATGAGAGATCTACCTTTTTACCTATCCATGCCTCTTCTAGAATTCCACCATCCAGAGCTATAGAGGGTCCTCTGTTAATCAGGTACACTGCGGTGTCAACAGCTTCTGCCCAAAACTCTAAGGGCAACCCAGCATGCAATCTCATACATCTTGCACACTCCATGATTTTTCTGTTCATCCTTTCAACAATTCCATTCTACTGAGGTGTCCTTGGAACCGTCCTTTGCCTACGGATTCCATGTGTATAACAATACCAGTTAAACTTAAGACTGCAGAACTCACCGCCATTGTCAGATCTCAAGCACTTCAATCTTCTGCTTGTTTCATTCTCAACCATAGCTTTCCAAATCTTAAAAGTCTCAAAAACATTAGATTTCTTCTTAATACAGTAGATCCATACCTTTCTTGTAGCATCATCTATGAACGTAACATAGTACTGTGATCCTCCAATAGAGCCTACCTGAGCCGGTCCCCACATGTCTGTGTGAACAAGCTGCAACTTATGCCTTTTCTAAGTAGACCCAGTCTTGAGAAAACTAACCCTTTTCTATTTTCCAAGTACACAGTGCTCACAAAATTCTAGATCCATACTTTTTAAATCTAAAAGCTTACCTTTAGACTTAAGAATTGACATCCCCTTCTCACTCATGTGGCCAAGCCTTGAGTGCCACAATTTAGCATCCACATCTGAAGTAGATAATACAGAAGGAGACTTGTTAGTAACACAATTACACAAATAGAGAGTACCTTCTCTCTTACCTTTGGCCATAACAAGTGCACCCTTGGTCACCTTCCAAGATTCTGCTGTGAGAGTTATTGTACAACCCTCATCCCCTAACTTTCCTGCAGAAATCAAATTTTTCTTCAAGCTAAGAACATGCATCACATCTCTCAACACCCATGTGTTGCCATTCTGCATCTTCAACTGCACTTTACCTTTGCCAATAATCTTACAAGGCTCATCATCCCCTAAGTACACTATTCCAAAATCTCCATGGATATAGTCACTAAAATATTCTCTGTTAGGGGTAGCATGGAAAGATGTACCAGAATCTAATACCCAAGATTCTATATTATTATGCAAAGAGAAAATTAGAGCATCTTGTGCAATACCTGCAACCTTTGCCTCTTCCTTTCCTTCATGTTGATTGTCCTCCTTAGGCTTTGATCAGCAATCTCTGCTTATGTGCCCCATCTTTCCACAATTCCAGCATTGTGGCCTCCTGCCATTTCTGGATTTGGATCTACCTCTCCCCTTAGACTTAGATCTTGATCTCCTCTTGCTCTTCTCTTTTTGCCTTCCCCTGCTCTCAAGATTTAAAGCATTCCCTGATGTTTCCTCTGTGCTTTTCCTACGAATTTCCTCATTCAAGATAACACTAACAACATCCTCAACTTTTAAAATATTTGAAGCAGATGCAGTATTAGAAACTGCCATTACCAAGCCATGCCAGCTTTCAGGCAAAGAACATAATATTAAAAGAGCTTTTATTTCATCATCAAATACAATATTGACTGAACTTAATTGATTAACAATTCCATGGAAATCATTCAGGTGATTGGATACAGATCCACCTTCTTGCATATGCAAATTAAATAACTTCTTCATAAGATATACCTTATTAGAAGCTGAGGGTTTTTCATACAAATTTGCTAACGTAGTCATTAACTCTACCATTGTTTTTTCCTGTGATAAATTAGATATCACAGTGGATGCAAGACTCAGTCTTATAGACCCCAGAGCCTTTCTGTCAAGAACTTCCCATTCTTCATCCTCCATGTCCTTGGGCTTCTTTGCAATCCCACCTAACGGTAAGTAAAGATCTTTTTGATACATATAGTCCTCTATCTGCATTCTCCAATGTTGATAGTTCTTGCCATTAAACTTTTCCATTCTCAATTTACTTTTTTCTGCCATTGCTTCTCCCACTCAAACAAAAATCCCTGCAGAAACCCCTGTGAGCAACTTGTAATCAATACACACTACACAGATCTGAACCACCTGTTAGTGAACCTGAGCTCTGATACCGCTTGTTGGGGATCAACCAACAATGATTACACTTGTGAAAGCAATAAACGCGGAAATAAATTAGATAGATAAGTAAATAGAATGATAAATAGCACAAAATAAGAGATACAAGAAACCACCCTGAAAACTTGTATTAAAACTCTTTACAAAAGGAATACAATTGAAGAAACTACTTTCTTCCACACCTCTCTCAGATGCACAAGATCTCTCACTAGATCTCTATTCCTCAAGAGCTCTCTTTCTCTCAAGTACAATCAATTCCAACAACCTGGATTGATACAACTCTGTACTATCCTTCAAACATTCACAATGTTCTACTCATACAATTCAACACACTGAGCTAAGAAGATCTTTCCTACATATATAATTAGGAAACTTGAGCATGCACTTACAACAAACAGTTAAGCCACTTGAACAAGGGCTCTAAAAATAATATTGCTAATAATAGAGACGTGAGCTTGAGACTACAACTCAAACTCATCATGCAAACGCTCGCTTCTGTCCTTGGAAATAGCTTTCTGGACACACAGGTAACCGACGTCGGTTCTTGTTGCTTTCCTGTGACCGCCGCTGGCTGACCCATTACCGACGTCGGTGCCTCTGCAACTATACTTGACTGACGTCGGTCACTCCTGACCGATGCCGGTGTCTGTGTAGACCCGAACTACTAAAGTGTGCTCTTTGGTGAAGCTTTTAGCTCCACATCCTAACACCTTTAAATTGTCAAGAGCTTCTAATTTCTCTTTCAAGAATGCAAACCAATTCATTCTTGTCTAATCCTTAATGTGTAACATGAATTAAATATCTCTTTGAAGGCTTTTAATTCTTGTAGTCCCATCAATGCGGATTAACTCCAAGGGTTTTTAGGTAGAGTATTATTTGAACTTGAACCTTCTTCTAGTATTATTACCATGTTGACATGATTTGCAAAGTATGTATTTTTGATGATCTTAAGTGTGCTCTTCACAGCCTTCTTAGTGCTAATCTTGACCAGGTTGTCAAATTTTAGGTGACCTAGCCTTATATTCCATATCCAACATTAATCTATCTTTCTCATCAAACATCTCCCCTTCTTTATGTCATTCAATACATATAGGTTTTTCTCATTCCTCTTGGCATTGGTAATTCACATTCCTGATTTGGATCTCCTTATCTCACACCCTCTATCATGAAAGGTTATTATGTGTACTTGATTACACATTTGAATTAAACTGAGCAAGTTATGTTTTAAACCTTCCACATATAACACATTTTAGATATTGGTCTTTCCATTATCCAAACTCAAGACACCCTTGCCAACTATATTAGTACTTGTGTTATTTCCAAACATCATTATTCTTATAACATTCTTCTTTAATGAGATGAACTTATTTATGTCTCCTATCATGTGGATTGAGAAACCACTATCTATATACCATTTCATGCCTTCATCTTGAATGTGAAAGACAGTCTGAGCTAACATAGAATCATCTTTTGTTATCCATTCCTCCTTGGTAAATATTCCATCTTGACTCTTGAGCTCAATATGATCCATCATAACTTGATTTGGATTCCATAAAAATGTTTGATCCTTTTTGTACATTATAGGATCTTCATATGACTTAATGAATCTTTTAGGCCTTCAAATTTTATTAGATTAGAATCTTGCAATGTGCCTTATAGTGTGATAGATGAAGCAAATAACATTCCTATACATACAATGATTCCATTATGACTTATTATCATTACATTAGGTTGATTGATTAGGATTTTCATATTTATATTATTGGCTTGTTCTGACCTTTCATTCTCTCTCTCAAAATTGATCATTTTTTTTATGAGTTACTCATGCTCAACCTTCAAGGAATCTAGTTTTGTCTTCAACTGGTCATACTCAAATTCCTTTGACTTGAACCTTGTGTTGACATCTTCTAATTGAATATTGAGATCATTAATATTAGTATTTTTATGCTTTAAATATCAAGGGATATTATGAGATCAGATTCAAGGTCTAATTCAACTTCTCCTTCTTCACTATCATAGTAGACATCTTTATCGTACATATTGTATTCTCCATGTTGATCACAAGACATCTTGTGATTCTTAGGATCAAATTAAAGATGTTAGACTTGTCATAAAGATATAGGTTTTGATACCAATTGTTGTAAACATAATGGTTGAGGGGGGGTGAATCAATCTTCAAAACTTTTACAACTTTTCCTTGTCATTCATGAACTATCAAAATAATATAGTAAGCTGGCAACACATTAAGAGCCATGAGCATGAGTTAAGATCATAAAAAAAGAATACCTATTTGAGGGGGAAATCTTCAAGGGAAATAAAACCAAGTAATGATTAAAATTAACTAATATCCTATAATTTAAACATACACATTTATTGAAGCACTAACTTCACTTGGAGCACCAACCCCAACTAGCCAAGCACTAGCTTGACTAAACTTTAGCAAGCACCAACTTGTAAGGAGATACCGACCCCTAGATCACTCAAAACCAACTAATACACCTCAAAAAATTTATCACATTAAAAAAAATTTGTTTCTCATAAAAAATATGATTATTTCCTTCTTCATCTCTTCGCATACTTCTATCCTTCTCAAACTGGTCTCTAACCTTCTTCACTCGAATAGGTCTCTTTAAGATAGATTAGGTCATTTGACCTTTATAGTCATCTTCATTACCTATGTTAGATATTCATGATAATTTATATACACCATAATTATGGTATATAATACCTCATTTATCTCTTAAAAATTCTATATCTTCCACTTCAACTCTCATACTCATTTACTTGCCAATTAGGCCTATTTGGCCTTGTTCTTATACTATATTGTAGTTTATACACCTCTTGGTCATCCATACACAATTTATCAATTTTATTTTAAATTAAATATGACTTATAAAATTATAAAAACATTAATCAATCACTATAATAGGTTTTTCATAGCATATAAGACCAAAACCCCTTTTTAGGCCTCAAGGAGATCTGGTTCAATTAGGCCTGCATTAGCACATGTTACCCTTTACACTCTCTAAAACACTATAAAACGTATAACATGGTAGTAACATATCAAATATAACTCAAATAAACCTTATAAAACTTCAATTTAGGTCCACAAAACCGTTTAGGTCTAACAACCACTTGAACCTCTTCTCAAAACACTATTCATACTAAGCTTGTGCATACCCAAAAAATCTATGTTGAAGAACTAAAATGTAAGAAAACTTTTACCAAATAATAATGTAAATAAATAATACATAAAAAATATAAATGACCTTAAAAAATTAACCATGTTAATTATACTTCATTACACAAGGCAAAATGACTCAAACCCTTCTTTGGAAGTAGCCTAGTCAGAACTGTCAACTAGCCTTAAAATAGAGTCATGTAAATAATGACTTAAAACACTTGTAGAAAAAAGTTAAGAGATTTAAAATACATTTATATTATACCATAATTTCATTATAACATTAATATATAGATATATAATATGCTCACATGGCAATATTGGTTTTATAGACCAATCTCTTAGTCTTGTACTTCATTGTCTCATCTAAACAAGATAGGTCAACTTATGATCAAAATTTTCATCATATATAATGAAATAAAAAAAATTTATCTAACATGGAAATTTATTACAAGTCTTTAAAAAATTATCCATGCACTAAAATTAATACTTAGTCTATGATAACACATCCATAATCAACTTCTCACTTCTACCTAGTTTTATCATTGTGTGTACCATTAGGCCTGTTAGTGACTAGTCAACTTGTAACACAAGTTTAACACACCTAAATAATATAAAATTATCAAAAAACACCATGTAAATATAATACAATTATCAATATTTAACCGTCATCCATTTAACAACTTTGACTAGTTCAACTCTTACTGCTACAATAAATTTTTGAGAAATAAGGCCTTTCCTATAGGGTCCACTCACTCATCTGAAAAACCAATCATACCTAAAGGTTCATATGAGAGTTTAATACATTCTCAAATAACTTAAATAGTCATGTCAAACCATTATAATCACTTTAGAACAATATATTTCTCATCAGGTCACTATTAGTGTTTTTTTTGGGTTTAAACCATATTCCAATCTTAACAACCATTCATAAAGCTTATCCCGTAATTCCAAAAACCAATGCTTTTAAATTTGATCTAGAATAGTTACACATCCACCATTAATACATTAGGTTCCCATGTATAGATTACATGTGCCAATAAACACTTGAAATTTCTTCTCGAGTCGAGATCCCTTCATTATGTGCACTTGAGAGACCTCATAAAACTTTTTATTCCCTTAACCTTCAAAATTTGACCTGAAACTTGGTCATCATACTTGTAAAAACATGAGATACCTCTATCAATGCACAAATACTCACACTTTCCTTGGATACTGATCCCTAATACCCCATCTAGCCATCGTTTCTCTCTTTGTTCTCTATTTTATAAAGATATATTTTATAAATTATTAATTAATGATTGTTAAAGTTTATCTAAAATTATATTGGAAATAAATAATAATATACTTTCAAATATTATCTTGTAAAAAATTAACACTAAATTTTTATATAAAAAAATTATTTTTAAAGAAAATACTCTTTAAATTACTCTACAATACACATTAAAAAAATGTAAGAACACCCAATCCATAAATCATTTACTCCCAAACACGCTAAAGTGTTCTATATTTTTAGGTCTAGTCCTCCATAGTTCATAATGAGTCTCAATTCCATAGTCCTTATTTTTACTCTATTAAAAATGTAGATATCAGTGCTTACTACCTCTTTCCAATATCCATAAGATAATATAGACTTATTCAACATAGTTCTAGCCATCTCTTGAACTATCTTATTATTCCTTTCCACTACCCCATTCTATTGAGGTGTCTTAGTTGTTGATAATTGTCTCCCTATTCCACAAACCTCATATAAGTCATCAAACTCATTATAAAAAAACTCTCCTCTTTTAGATCTTAGTTACTTGATCTTCTAATTCTTATAATTATTAACAAGATCCTTTAATTCCTTAAACTTTTCAAGAGCTTCTGATTTTTCTTTCAAGAATTTAAAACAAGTCATTCTTGTCGAATCCTGAATGTTTAAATTAAATTAAATATCTCCTTGAATGATTTTAATTCTTGTAGTACCCTAGAGATTAGTGTGGATTAACTCCAAGGGTTTTTAGGTAGAGTACTCTTTGAACTTGAACCTTGTTCTATTATTCTTACCATGTTCACATGATTTTCAAATTATGTTTGTAGTTTTGATGATCTTAAGTGTGCTCTTCATATCCTTCTTAGTGTTAATCTTGACTAGGTTGTCAAATTTAATGTGACCTAGCCTTCTATTCCAAAGACAAATTTAATCTATCTTTCTCATCAAACATCTCCTCTTCTCTATCTCATTCAATACATATAGGTTTTTATCAGTCCTCTTGGCATTGGCAATTCACATTCCTGATTTGGATCTCCTTATCTCACACCCTCTATCATGAAAGGTTATTATGTGTACTTGAATGCAAATTTGAATTACACTGAGCAGGTTATGTTTCAAACCTTCCACATATAACACATTTTGGATATTTTTCTTTCCATTATCCATACTCCAGACACCCTTGCCAACTATATTAGTACTTGTGTTGTTTCCAAACATCATTATTCTTGTAACGTTCTTCTTTGATGAGATGAACTTATTTATGTCTCCTATCATGTGGATTGAGAAACCACTATCTATATACCATTTCATGCCTTCATCTTGAATATGAAAGGCAATCTAAACTAGCATAGAATCTTCTTTGGTCATCCATTCCTCATTAGAAAATAGTCCATCTTGCCTCTTGAGCTTAATATGATCCATCATAACTTGATTTGGATTCCATAACAATGTTTGATCCTTTTTGTACATTCTATGATCTTCATATGCCTTATTAAATCTTGTAGGCCTTCTAGTTTTATTAAATAAGAATCTTACAATGTGTCTTATATTGTGATATATGAGGCAAACAACATTCCTATACTTACCATGATGACTTACCCTTCATTGTATCGGGCTGTTTGATTGGTATTTTCATGTTGATATTCTTGACTTGTTCTGACCTGTTATGCTCTCTCTCAAACTTGATCACTTTACTATGAGCTGCTCATATTCAAACTTCAAGGAATCTAGTTTTGTCTTCAACTGGTCATACTCAAATTCATTTGACTTGAACCTTGTGTTGACATATTATAATTAACTATTGAGATCATTGATATTCTTCTTTTGATGATTTAAATCATCAAGGGATATTATGATATTAACTTCAAGGTCTAATTTAACTTCTCCTTCTTCACTATTGTAGTAGACTTCTTCATCGTACATGATTTATTCTCCTTGTTGATCACAAGACATCTTGTTATTCTTAGAATCACCTTAAAGATATTAGAATTATCACAACTAACCAATCTCTTATACCAATTATTGGAAACATAATGATGGTTGGGGGCAAGGGGGGTGGGGGGGTGGGGGGCGGGGCGAGGGAAGGTGGGGGTGAATCAATCAAAATAATATAGTAAGCTAGCAACACATTAAGATCCATGAGCATGAGAGAAGATCATAATATAAAAAATACTTATTTGATTGGGAAACCCTTAAAGGAAAGAAAAAACACTGATGATTCAAATGGAATAATATCTTATAATTAAAATATACACATTTAGTGAATCACCAGCTTCACTTGAAGCACCAACCCCAACTAGCCCAAGCACTAGCTTGACTAAACTTTAGAAAACACCCACTTGCAAGGAGGCACTAACCCACTAGATCACTTAGCACCAAATCAGCCACCTCAAACCTTTTATCACCATAAAAACACTTTATTTATCATATAAAATATTTTGATCTCCTTCTTCATCTCTTCACACACTTCTATCCTTCTCAAACTGGTCTCTAGCCCTGTTTGCTCAAATAGGTCTCTTCAAGATAGATTGGGTCATTTGACCTTGATTGTCATTTACAGTACCCCTATTATATCTTCATGATAATTTATATACACCCTAATGATGGTCTATAAGACATCATTTAGCTTTTAAAAATTTTATATCTTCCACTTCAACTCTCTTACTCATTTACTTCCCACTTAGGCATATTAGGTTGTGTTCTTATAGTAGGCTCTAGTTCATACACCTCTTAGTCATACATGCACACTTGTTCACTTATATTTTAAATTAAATAGGTCTTATAACATTCCAAAAACATTAATAAAACATTAAAATAGGTCAGTCATAACATATAGGACCAAAACCATTTTTTAGGCCTTAAGGAGATGTAGTTCAATTAGGCCTTCACTAGCACATGTTACCCTTTAAACTCTTTGAAACACTCTAAAACTTATCACATGGTAGTAAAATATCAAATATCACTAAAATATACCTTAAAAAACTTTAATTTAGGTCAAAAAAAACCTTTAATTGTAACAACCACTTGAACCTCTTCTCAAAACACTATTCATACTAGGCTTGTCGATACCCAAAAAATCTATCTTGAACAACTGAAGCATAAGAAAAAATTTACCAAATAATAATTGAAATAAATCATACATAAAAAATAAAAATTATCTTAACAAATTCACCAAGTTCATTATACCTCATTATACAAGGCAAAAGGACTCAAACCCTTCTCTGCAAGTAGCCTAGTCGGAATTGCAAACTAGCCTCAAAATAGAGTCATGTAAACAATGAATTGAAACACCTATAGAACAACTTTAAAAGATTATAAATGCATGTAGATGATACTATAAGTTCATTATAATATTATTATATAGATAGATAATATGGTCACATGGCAATATTGATCTTACAGACCAATCTCTTAGTCTTGTACCTCATTGTCTCATTTGAACAAGACATGCCAAATTATGACCAACATTTTCATCATATCTATTGACCCAAAAGTATTTATCCAAAATAAATATTTATTATAGGTCTTGAAAAACTTCTCCATGCACTTGAATTCATACCTAATCCATGATAACACATCCATAATCAACTTCTCATTTATGTCTGGTGTGCACCATTAGGCCTGTTAGTGATTAGTCAACTTGTAAGACCGGTTTATCACACCTAAGGGATAGAAAATTCTTATAAAACACCATGTAAATCCAATAAAATTATAAATATTCAACCTTAATCCATTTAACAACTTTGAATTGTTCAATTCTTAGTATTACAATAAATTTTTGAGAAACAAGGCATTTCCTCTAGGGTCCACTCACTCATTTGACAAACCAATCACACCTAAAGGTGCCTAGGATAGTTTAATACATGATCCAATCACTTAAATAATAATGTAAAACCATTATGAACACTTTAGAACAATATATTTCTCATTAGGTCACTGTTAGTGTTCTTTGAGGGTTTAAACCATATTTCAATATTAAAAACCATTGATATAGTTTAGCCCCTAATTATAGAAACCAATACATGGAAATTTGATCTAGGATCGTTACCCATCTACCATGAATATATTATTTTCTCATGCATAGGTTACATGTGCCAATAAACACTTGAAATTTTTTCTCATGTTGAGAACCCTTCATTCTATGCACATGAGAGACCTCAAAACACTTTTTCTTTCCCTTAACCTTAAAAATTTGACCTAAAACTTAGTCATCATACTTGGAACAACAATGACATACCTATATCAATGCACACGTACTCACACTTTCCTTGGATACTGATCCATGATACTCCATCTGGCCACCATCTCTCTCTTTGTTCTGTAGACCTTTGACCTATAAGTCACATTAGGCCTTGAAACTAACCTTATATCCACTATCCAAGATATCAACACATCATATAAATCTCATAAAACCTATTATCATGCTCAAACACTACCATAAATTATTCATATGCCTTGACAATACCTCGTGATACCTCATAAGGTTAGGTAGGATCAAGAACTTGTCTAGTTGCATTCTAGGTCTATAGGTCCTACCCATGTAGGTTCACCTTAAAAATCACCTGAGTGATCTAATACCTCATATGTATACTTGAGAAACTATATATAATCCTATTATTTCTCTGTACATCCATCTCACTAGGCCACCATGTTCCTTCATCCACAAGACTCGGCATCCTATGCACAAGCCTTCTCAAGTCTCTTGTTAGGTTCAAACACTTGACAACTTTGTAAACTAATCTTAAATTTGATGCTTATACACATTTCTCACATGCCTTATATGTTTCTAAATCAATTTCATACCTCTCAAGAATGTATTCAAACAAAAACATTATTCAATGACCTCATGAACAACCTTTAACATCAATGACAATTTTAATGCCAAGCCTCAACAATAGAAATAACGCTCAACAAGGGACATGAAGGGTGACATTATAAAAAACATTAAAATCATAGGACTAGACTAACATAATCATAAACTAGGAAAAATGTAACTACGTATTGGACTTTGTAAGGATAAACTGTGTCTGAGAAGGCACCTTAAAAGTAAACAGGGAAAAACCTTTGGTAAGGTTTTAGATTCTAGAGACATGGATTCTTAGAGGCTCCTTATGGTTACAGATCCAGTTATGGAGGTAATCCTTTGAGGGGATATGGACAAAAAATAAGCAATCACAAAAAATTTCATACCACTTGCAACATTGTTCAATAGTAGTAATAGTAATGTTTACTTTCAGAGTGGAAGGGAGATAAAGAATTACCTTATTGTAGACCTACAAAAAAAACTTCCTAACTCATTTGGGTGCCTTTAACTCTAAATCCTACATCAACAAATGCATTATAGTATAAATAAGCCATAAATAAAGAGCTTGCACCCCTGAAGGGTGGTACATCAATCATAGTTAATGCACTACAGTCCTTCATCTTCTTCTTCTTCTTCTCTTTTTTTTTTTCTTTTTTCTTCTTGGTCTCCTTCTTCTTCTTCTCCTTCTCCTTCTCCTTTTCCTTCTCCTTCTCCTTCTCTTTCTCCTTCTCCTTCTCCTTCTACTTCTTCTTCTTCTCCTCCTCCTCCTTCTCCTTCTCCTCCTTCTTCCCCTTCTTCTAATTCTCCTTCTCCTCCTCTTTCTTCTCCTTCTTCTCTGCTTCTTCTTCTTCTCCTACTTTGCTTCTTATCTTTCTCCTTCTTCTCCTTCTCTTTCTCCTCTTTCTCTTTCTCCTTCTCCTTCTCATCCTCCTCCTCCTCCTACTTCTCCTTCTCCTTTTGCTTCTACTTCTCCTTCTTTTTATTTTGCTTCTCCTTCTCCTTCTCCTTCTTCTTCATCTCCTCATCCTCATCCTCGTCCTCCTTCTCCTTCTCCTTCTTCTCCTTCTCCTTCTCATTAAAGAAGAGAGTATTATACACACACACACACACACACACACACACACACACACACACACACAATCTATTATTAATAAGCTATATAAATAATTATTTATTGTATTATTTATATCAGTATTTTAAATATGAAATTTGGTTTTTACCTAACTCTGCCACTTAATTATGCATTTAAAAAAGTATAATATTTTACATCTTCATAATTTTTAAGAACAAGCCGATAATAAAAGATGAAAATTATATATATATATATATATATATTATATATATATATATATATAATATATATATATATATATATATATATATATATATATATATATATATATATATATAATCTTGTTAAAACTAAACCTTCTCGAATAAAAAAAATGGTGAAATAGTTTATCAATAATGTTGAGTCCTCTTTGTGTATATTTTCTATTCCTGTGAAGAATATTAATGAATATCTCATTGAATAAATCGATAAGTGTTTGATTGTCACATCTTTGTACCCTGCACATGAAGAGTTTGTACGTTGTTCATATTTTAAAATCATTTCTTAAAAATCTGGAGAGATTATAATCTTGGATAGAGAATTTTAAGGTAGGGGTTTTATGAAGGGAGTTGTTATCTTATTTTTAATGAATCTAGGTGGAAAAAAAGAAGAGCCTCATATTTCCCATATTATCTTCTATTTTAAAAATATATATTTTATCAATTATTTATTAATAATATTAAATTTTATATATAATTATATTGAAAATTAAAAAATAATATACTTTCAAATTACCCTGTAAAAAAATTAATACTAAATTTTTATATAACAAAATTATTTTTAAAGCAAATACTCTTTAAATTACTCTACAATACACATTTAAAAAATTTAGGAACCCTAATCCATAAAACCACTCCATAAAAATGACTACTTAGAATTGAAGATTACATATTCTTTCTATACATTTTTGAGTAGACATTTTTATTTACAAATTTTCCTTCCATATTTTGTGGGGCAAGAAGCAATTAAAAAAAGCATACATATGACCACCACCCTAAAAAAAAAAGCCTTAAATCTTGGAACATTATCACTCTTTCCTTTGGAGGGATGTTACGCTTGTCAAGCTTGTGTGTGAGCATGGATGAAATTATGGAGATTTTTTGTTAGAAACTGAAGTTAACAAGAGATAATTTCTCCACTCCTCATGCATGCACAATAGTTAACTATCAGTTAGTTCAAGAAATTAAGCAATTTGCGTGGAAAGACTAAAATTAGTCTTCAGTTTGCTTTTCTAATTATTTTTTGTTTTCAAATCTATTTAAGAGACCCATGGGCATAGCTTTGTAATTTGGAAAGAGATCAAGAAGATTAATAAAAATCTTTTTTTTCCTGATTGCTGTAGCAATCTAAGTGTGCTCTATTTTTAATATGCTCTATTTTTTCTATCAAATTGGTATCAGAGCCGGTGTGGATGCAGCAGCAGCAGTTTGGCGTGAGGTGTGAAGCATGCAGTCTGCTTGGAGAATTCGGTGAAGGAAGAGCACAGGTGTGAAGCTAAAGGACGTGGAGAGCCAGCAGGGAGCACCAAGGAGAAGCGCCCAATCGACGTGAGTGTCTGACTTAGCTTTTGACCGAACTAAGCGCACCAGTTCAAACTAAGTGCAGGCGTTCGATTCCCCCAAGTGGTCGGAGAAGCACAGTAATATCAAAGTAATTTGTGGAGGTAGTCGCCAATGTGGTGAAAGAAGCTATTTTGAGCTCAGTTGTGTTTGGAGCATTTGAGCTACTGTATGTAATGCAACCCAAGCATAAGAACTAGCCTGGTAATGAAAGGAGAAGCACCAACGACTTCTGAGTTGTTGAATGAGGAGAGCGAGCATTCAAGGGAGATAAGTATTCTTAGCTTACAAAGAAAGCATAATGGTGATCACGGGATCCCCTTCATAGAGCCATTAACTGGATGGGCGGTAGTACAGAATATTGTTTTGAGGCTGAAGCCTATGTTTGATGAGCCATGATCGGGGAAAGCTATAGCAGCAGTAACAGATGCTGGATACGATGGACCAGTTATTCGTGTGGTATTCGAGAGATGATGTGTTGAGGGTTCAAATCCCCTGGGATATGATGGAGCATGAGAACGAAGAAAGACTAAGATGTTTTGGAGAGGACGACGTGGCAGTTGAAGGGACTGCAGGCCATAGCTGAACTAAAGGTTGAGCATAGAAGGATGCGAGTTTATTATAGAGTAAACGCAGTGACATTGAACCATGGTGGAATTCTACGTCCAAGGAAGTGCAACTGTGTCGTTGAAAGGAAGCGCCCAAGCTAGAGGTGTATTACAAAGAAGATTGCTCCGAAGAGCCTGCTTTGAACGCCAAAAAGAAGAGGCGTCGAATGTGTTCAAGATTAGACCGAAATCTGCAAGGTGGTGTATTCCACATATAAGGCGATGTAATTCGCAAGGTTGTGTATTCCACATATAAGGCGATGTATTTCGCAAGGTGGTGTATTCCACACATAAGGCGATGTGTTTCGCAAGGCGGTGTATTCTGCATGAGATGCAGTGTATTCTGCAAAAGAAAAGCATCCTAGCTGAAGCTGGTAGACAGAATGAGTGAAGAGATGTATGCCATCAATGGCAGCCACTAGCAACATCGTTGTGGCAAGAATGGTAAATAATTTAGGCATTGTAAATGCTGAAGTAGTTAGTGGTAGAAATTAAGGGGAAGTGTTAGAAACTGAAGTTAACAGGGGATAATTTCTCCACTCCTCATGCATGCACAATAGTTAACTATCAGTTAGTTCAAGCAGTTAAGCAGTTTGCATGGAAAGACTAAAATTAGTCTTCAGTTTGCTTTTCTAATTATTGTTTGTTTTCAAATATATTTAAGAGACCCATGGGCATAGCTTTGTAATTTGCACAAAATCAATAAGATCTGCAAGATTCAAGAAAATCAAGAAAATCTTGTTTTTTCCGGAATTGCTGTAGCAATCTGAGTTTTGTCTGTTATATTTCTGCTCTTTTATTTCCTACATTTTTGACTGAATTAACATACAAAATCAATGTCTACAAGAGTATGTTCGCCTGTAAACAGACACGCTGCCGTTGTCTTTGTTGTCCGCCGAAGTCTGTTTCAGATTGCTGCGCTTCCCATTTGTCGAACTCCGCAGACATAGTAGATGAATTTGCACCGCTGATGTTTCTGAAATCGATATTTAAACCAGGGTAGATGCTAACAGTGAGTGTTTAATACGCTAAGGGTACTGTACTGATAAGGATGTGTGCCGAATCCACATGGTGGACCTTACCAAGCTAACCAAATATAAAAGGTTGAGAGCACCCCCATATTTTGTCGGAAATTGGAATTATGTCTGACGCGCGAGGAGAATAGTATGGGCTGCTTGATGTATTTGCTCCACGCAACCTCAGCTCGATGGTGAGCTACCCACAAGAATACTTTGATGCAAGGGGTCCATGCAAAGTAGGGACTTTTTGGTCGTTTCCATCACAAAAAATAATTGCCGGAACCTCCCACCTTATAATGTGTTTGGCACCCCATATGTCCTGTAACTAATAGGCATAAAGTGTTGGTCCACTAAAAGTATTTGCGTTGAAAGTGATGTCGATCAGTTTTGACTTCGCAACCTGTCACCTGACTATGTCGACCTAATCAATTCGACTGTGCAAGTGTTTTCAAACATAGTAGTCATTTGTTCTATTTGTCGACTCCTCAGTCAAAACTAACCAAAAACAATCAATTCGACTACAAGGTTCTGCTTCATTGAAGAGCAAACTACAGGGTTCGACTGTACATTGGGGAGCTAGCGAAGGAGAAGCGCTGAAAGGACGTCGGATGGAGGGGAAGTCGCGTATTATAACTTGCCAAACGATATCGTAGAGAGGATATTGGCGAGCTATCCAGCGAACAAAGTTTTTCAGTTCCTAGCAGTTTGTAAGCTGTGGAAAAAATTAATATCCTCAACTGAATTCTTTTGCATATAAAATGAAGTGCCAAACAGGGATCCATGGTCGCTGATTGATACCACAATCACAGCTCGACACTTTTATTCTTATACACAATCATAGAGGATTGTAAAACACCTACTAGAGGGTATTGGGTTTTGTTTGGAGAACACCATGGTTTTTTTGTGAGGATTTCTTTTTTTTTTCTAGTATCCATCTCTGGTTTTGAAAAAAACATTATCAGTTTGAGCATTAGGGAAGGTAGTAAACAGGAGATTTCATGTCCATTTGTTTATTTGCCAGCCACCATACTCGAGCTACGCCATGTCAGATACTGTCATGTAGGTCTTCATTTATATTGGTAACACAACAAGACAAAAAAATAGTTGTATGGGAGTGGGAGTGGGACTTTAAAAACAATCCCTATTTAAAGCCTTCTTGGAAGCAGATTACCGAAATGTGTCCATGGATGTTTAAGGATTTAGTTAACTGGAGATCAGAGCAGATTTTATGTGTATGTGTAGGAAATTATATCTGCTTCAAAAATAAGATTATCACTGGTGGAAATATATTTCCATGTAATTTAGCCCATAGCTGTTGGACTTGCCTTCCTCGAGGTGGAGACGACCCCTGACATCCTCCTTCACAAATGACTGTTAGAAATTCAATATTAATTGGAGATAATTTCTCACACTGGAATGACTTTCTGGTCGCTGTTTCTGAGACAAATACTGCCGACGGCGGTAACAAATACTGCCGTCGTCAGTAAAACTGCTGACGGCGGTAACAAATACTACCGACGTCGGTAAAACTTCCGACGGCGGTAACTAAAACTGTCGATGTCGATTATACTGCCGATGTTGGTCACTGAACTCCCTGCTAGATCTTCCTTCACTCTCTGACTGCGGCTGCTGCGCACTTCTTCAATCTCCGCTTCTCCTTGTGCTTCTGCGGCACAAATCCTAACCAGGCTTTACTCTTTCTAACCTGTGCTCTGATACCAGTGACTTGAAAGCATTCTCAAGAGAAGAGTTATTCCTATTCATTCTGGATTCATGTGTTAACAAAGAACCCATTAATTCATCTACAGATAATTGTTCCAAATCCTTGGTTTCTTCAATAGCTACAACTACAGCATCGAATTTATTAGGTAAACATCTGAGTACTTTTTCTATGATCTTCTGATCCATGATAGTTTCTCCATTAGATATAATTTGATTCACTATATTCAAAACTTGACCCATAAACTGATCTATGGAATTTGAATCATTCATTTGCAAATTTTCAAAAGTTCTCCTAAGAGATTGTAGTTTGGTAATTTTTACCTTCGCTATTACCTCTATAGGTAGGTAGTTTCCAAGATTTTCCATGCCTCTCTGGATCTTGTTGCTGTTGCAACTCTGGAAAATATAGATTCATCCAATCCCTGTTGGATGAGAAATAAAGCTTTTGCATCTTTCTTCTTATTCTCTTTAAGCTGGTCCTTTTGTGCTTGATTTAATCCCAGATGGGTTGCCTCGTCCTGCGGTTCTACAAAACCACTTTCTACCAAATCCCATACATCTTGTGAGCAATAAAGTTCTCATCTTAATTGCCTAAAAATCATAATTCTTACCATCGAAAATGAGAATTTGAAGCTGTGAAATACTATTATACGCTGCCATTTCTATGATTGTTTTGTTCTTTCTTTCTGCTACACCATTCTGCTGTGGTGTGTACCTTGTAGTCAATTGCCTTTTGATTCCATGATACCTGCAAAAATCTTGAAATTGATTAGACATATATTCACCTCCTCTATCTGATCTGAGGACTTTGATGTAATGGCCACTCTGCTTTTCAACCATTGCCTTGAATTCTTTAAACTTTCCAAAGCTTCAGATTTATTTTTGAGAAAGTATATCCATGTCTTTCTGCTAAAGTCATCAATGAAAGTTAGAAAATAAGTACTACCTCCAAATGATGGAGTTTGCTTTGGTCCACATAAATCACTATGGACTAACTCCAATATTACCTTGGCTCTATATGAGCCTCCTACAGGAAAGCTCTCTCTATGTTGTTTTGCCAGAATACAACTGTCACATGACCTTTCTGGCTTTTCTATTGGTGGTAAACCCTTCACCATATTTTTCTTCTGTAATAAATTTAAACCTCCAAAATGTAAGTGTCCATACCTTAAGTGCCATATCCATGACTGATTTATTTGGATGGTCTTGAAGTGGGCTTCCTCTTCTCCTTTGATGCACTGAATATGAATAGGGAACATCCAATTCTTGGTCATCTCCACTTTACCTATCAACCTGTCACTTGGAACCTTGTCCAATATTGTGCAGACATTATCCATAAAGGATACTCTATAACCTTTCTGCACTAACTGACCAACACTCAAAATATTATGTTTTAGTCTAGGTACAAAATAAACATCAGGTATAAACCTTATTTCACCATTCTTGGCCAAAACATTTATGACACCTTTACCCATGACATCTACTGTGATATCATTTCCTAATTTCACTTTTGATTTTACAGAATCATCAAGAATAGCAAAAAATTATTTAGTCCCTGTCATATGATTACTGCATCCACTGTCTAAAAACCAAATATCTTTAGCTTTTTCTTGAGTAACATTACAAGTAAGAAACATGCTTCCAGGATTAGAACTAGATTCACCTGGATTAGAACTAGATTCACCTGTGTAATTAGCATTCTGCTTGTACACATATCCTTGTTTATTTCTGTAGTCACTTGCATAATGACCATATTTCTTGCAGTAATAATATTGAACATTAGATTTATCAAACCTCTGTGAACTTTGCTGAAAGTGGTTGTTGCCACGTCCTCTATTGCTGTAGTTTCCTCTACTACTGTAGTTTTGATTACCGTTCTCACCTTCATCTAAATTGTTCCTTCCATATCGGCCTCTGCCTCTTCCTCTGAAGCTTGACCTAGCTCTTCCTCTTCACTGACAGTTGAGAATTCAGTTAGTTAACTTAAAATTAGATATTAGTTATTTTTGCATGTAAAGACTAATTTTAGTCTTGAGTTTATTTTCTAATTATTGTATGGATTCAAATCTATTTAAAGACACATTGGGCGCACATTGTAAGCAAGGAAATTTGAAGATATATAAAAATCTCTTTCTTTAAAGAAATTGCTGTAGCAATTGTTCAGTTCTTATTTTATTTGTTTGAGTTCTTATTTTTGCATGCTCTCTATATTCTGACAAACTGGTATCAGAGCTGTAAGGATATGATCCTGAAAAGCCCCATTCAAGCCTGGGGTTGGAAGCACTGGAATGCTGTCAGCGTTGGGAGAAAGAGTAGCAAGGAAAAAAAGTTTCGTGTTGAAAAGAGCGGAGTAATTACAGGCGGCGACATCAGTGAAGTGGTGGAGTGCATCCGCTTGTCCATAGAGATGGTGACCTCAAACGTATCAGGTTTGAGATTTGTGAAGAACGAAGCAGTCCAGATTTGTGCCGAATATAGAAGTGGTGACAAGAAAAGGAAATGAAAGGAGGAGACCATAGGAGTGCAAAGCGCAGCTAGAGGAGATTGTGCCAAGAAGCAGCCTGTGGAAATCAAGGGAGCTGCCAGAAGCACGATAGTTTGAAAGGAGCGTAGTCAAAGGACTGCCCAGCTGCGCCTTCAGATGGCTAATAGAAAAGCCATACAAATAATCCAATTTGTATCAAAAAATGGCAAAGGCCATATACGTGATGTTCCATGACACAGATGACAAAACGTTGAGGAGCTATAAATCGGGCGCCTCAGTCGCAGGGATGCTGCGTAGGTGGGGAGCTCTCATGGTCAGAAGAGTCAGCAGAAAGAGAGCAGAGATGATTTGGTAAAAAAAAAAGTCACAGCCAATGCAAGGACCGTCCATCTACCAAGGAAATTAAGATAGGACGTTGCCAAGATTAGAAAAAGAATGTGGAAGAAAGAGATGATAGAGCATTAGAGAAGAGACATTGTAGATCGATCAGGAAGAGTGAAGCCATCGGCAATGAGTCAGCAGAGAGGCGACCAACAAGATAGGAGGAGCGCAAGAGTGAAGCGCAGGTTAGAAAGAGCCGTGAAAGGAAAAGCGCAGCAGAAGCAGTTTCTTGTGAAGACATTTGACTGGCACCATTTCAGGCCCTGCTGGACAAGGCCAAGGAGGCATGAAGAACCAAAAAAAAAAGACAAAAAAAGAAGAGCACCCAAGCTAGAGGCGTATTACACAGAGGATTGTATTTCTATTTTTATTTTTCTATTTTTAATATTTTTTTATATATGCAGTGAAAAGATGAGCTTCGTAGAGCGTGTGTTGAATAGCGAGTGACATTGTGAAAGTGTTTGTGTTACACAGTGAGTGACGCTATGAAAGTGTGTATGTTGAAAAATGAGTGAAGCTGTCAAAGTGCTTGAAGATTAGGCCGATCGTTGGCAAATCTAGACCAACATGGAAAGAACCCAACAGAGTCCTGGGAGGAAACCTGAGCAGTTAAGCGTCGAGTGAAAGAAAGGTAAGCAAGCAGGAAGCTTGTAGTGTTGGACATAAGCATGTCCATTGATAGCCTTTCGATAGGCTACTCCTCAGTCTTAAACGCTAAGTGAACGCTCATTAAGCAATTGTATTTGTTTTGTATGAAGACAAGGCGGTGTATTCCACATGAGAGGCAGTGTATTCTGCAAAAGAAAAGCATCCTAGCTGAAGCTGGTAGATAGGATGACAAAATTTAGGCATTGTAAATGCTAAAATTTTAAGTGGTAGAAATTAAGGGGGAGTGTTAGAAATTCAATATTAATTGGAGATAATTTCTCCCACCTCCACTCCTCATGCATGCAAGCAGTTAACAAGTAGTTAAACATACAGTTAAACAATCAGTTAGTAAACAAATAGCTAGTTAAACTGTTAGAGAAGCAGTTAACAATGACTATGATGGCATACAAACCAAAATTCTTAGCACTAGATAAATAAACCAAAGTCATAATCACAGTTTTATTTACTACTATAGATAGTGAAAAACTTATTTCATAGAATATATTTAGATTCAATGTCTAACAAAAATATGTTCTCATGAGTGGAAAATGATATTTTAGTATTATTTATTATTAATGTCAATTTTTTTTTTAATTAAATACTTAAAGTTAGAAAAATAAGTATTGTTCAATGTATTATATTTGAAGGAATAAACTTAATTGATTTTCATTGAGTTGATATAACTGAAGCATAGCTAATCTAAATATGATATATATACCAAAAATAATGTGAAGTTTGCTTTTTATTTTATTGTTTTTGTTGCCATGACCTTGATTCCCAATCTTTGACATTTCAAAATGATTTTTATAGAGATGTCATTGAAGGGGTTTACTAGTTTGATGCTCATTTTGTTTGAAGTGAAAGTAGATTCTATTTATAACAGTCAGGTCAACACTCGATTTATTGATGGGAGCACCCGTGTAATTGACCAATAAGTTTAATTGAAGGAGTATCTACAAATAAAGGTCTTTTTCTTCTCCCCCAAACCCGCTTCCCATTTTTTTAAGCTACACACCTAAAAATGATGCCTTCACATTTATAACTATTAAAGTATATAATTTAGTATGTTTATCTATTTGTCGAAAATTGGTTTAAATTCGGTTTTATTAGTGTGATTGTCATGTTTTGTTGTCTCTTTCACTCTACTTGTTATCTTCTTCTTATCTATTTCACTTCATTGTCGTGTTTTATTGTCTCTTTCTCTCTACTTCTTATCTTCTTCTTATCTCTTTCTCTCCACTTTCTCCATTTTTTTTGGATACATCATCTAGAGTGCCCTTAATACTTTAGGGGATTTCTTTGACCTTAGTTCAGTTAGGATGCACGTGTTTGATGAATCTAAATGCTAGCAAAACAAAAAAAAATCAATTGGCACAATACTTAGAATTTCATAAATAATAATATTTAATGACTCTCAATGAATTAATTAAAATTACTACATACAATTCTTCAAATAAATCACAACCCAAAATTGGAGTTAACATGCAAAATTTAAAAAATAAAAAATAAAGAAAACTACATAGCATTAATTACCCTACTATAAATAGAAACTTACTTTTTATAACATTTTTTGCATGTAAGTTGTGATGAGACTAAAATGTTAAATATAACTTTTTATCACTAAATTCATGATGTTTGGCAAGTTTCAGCACACATTCAAATCTAGTTACAAAGTTACATAGTTTTTGCTATTTTTTGGATGACTAAAAATACTAGAATGCAATTTTAAACCTTGATATGATTTCATACGACCCTCTAAATAACCTAGAATATATTTTCACCATAAAAGTGGATAATGGTTGCATGCATCTTTCCTTTTCATTTTTCACGAAGGAGAGCTCAGTCAAATAGCAAGTCAGGATCTATGGCCTTTAAAAGTTTGATTTTTGTATCATTCTCCTTTGGATAAAAATAACATAGCTCTTTCAAGTTACCCTAATTTTACTCCTATTATTTATTCTTGTCAATATTTTTCATCTCCCATTCCTAAATCCAATTATTGCCTTCCTATTTTAGTCCTTCACAACATGCCAAATACCTATTATAACTTCCTTGTCTTATGTTCATTGCCGACTTTTCTAGAACCTATGTTATCTTTTATTTATTTTTCCTTTGCACATGTTGCTTCCAAGATACCTATTAATCTTATTACCCTTCACCATCTTATCCACAAAATTAATATATATCTAAAAAATTAAAAACTTGAGAATTATCAAAAATCTATGGTAAATTCATCTCATACACACTGTCATTGATTTTATTCACATTTCTGCATGGACTAATTTTCTTGTACCTCAACTTTTATGTTCCTTTGGGAATATTTATTTTCTCAAATAAACCATCACCAAATATCCTTCTTAAAATACATTTGACCTTCTTGTGACATATGTTGTTTTTTATACTTTTCATTACTTTCCTAATCTTCCTTCTTACTTATTCTTATAACTATTATATATGTTCTCTAAATGCTTCCCATTCATTATGAATTCATTTTTTAATTGGTAATTTACTATTTATCTATTCATTGAACTATTATATATGTTGTTTTATACTTTTCATTACTTTTTTGTAACTTCCTTCTTACTTACTCTCGTAACTATTATAATGTTCTGTAAATGCTTCCCAATCATTACTAATTCAAATTTTAATTGGTAGTTTCCTATTTATCTATTCATTAAACTATTATATAAAGAACAAGCTTGTTTACAACTAAGTCAAATTATTTGGGCTCTTCTCCAATGATGCATATTAAAAAGAATCCCAATCTCCATTTGACTGCTTTTATTTATCCATTTTTTTTAGTGGTATGCACTATTAAATTTTAGCTTAGTTCAAACCTTCTTCCTTTAATTATTGATAAATTTTGTGTCCCTATCTGATGCAATGGATTTTTGAACACCATGTAATCTCACAATATCGTTAAAAATACTTTTTTAGTCTAGTAGCATAATTGGTTTCATTACATGCAATAACATGAACCATCTTAAAAATATTATCTATAACAACAAAAAATTAATCATTACTTGTCTATGTGTTTATAAATATAAACACAATGACCATACTTAAATCTATCTATGCTCCTCTAAGAACAAGTAATGGTATGTACAATCCTGTATTTTGTGCATGACCTATAACCACTTTGAAAATCTTTGACCTTGAAACATACCTTAACATATCTCTATTTCTAATTGGAAAAAACATAGATCTCCACCAATTTTATTTTTTTATTTTTACCAAAGTGTTCACCCAAACCACCATTATGTAAATATCTTATATTATTGTCTCTCAGAGGCTTAATTAGAATACATAATTGTTTTCGTTTGAAGAGATAATCATCATATATAATGTACACACCATGAATAGTACTATTATAACCTATTGTTGGAATCTTCCATTGTTCAATAATATTGAAAAAATATGTATTAGTATAATATAATCCCTTAAAAAATTCAAATCCAACTAATTCACACACCACAGCAGTTAATAGTCGCCCTTGCTTACTTAAACCTTTATCTACTCTATTTTGCTTTCTGATTTATGTTTCATTTTTTTTATATCCCTATGATAAATACACCCACTTTTTGTGCCTATTATTTAACCTATTTTAGTGTTTACATACATCAAAGATTCATGTTCTGTAAATAGGATAAAATCCTTAGACACTAGGTAATGCATCCAATGTCTTAATGTTTGTAAAATGACATAAAATTCAATATCATATGTCGAATACATTTTCTTGCCTCATTAAATTTCTCACCAAAATATGCTATGGGTTTTCCTTCTTGACTCAACACAACTCCAATCCCACATGTGAGGCATCACAATAAAACTCAAAAAAATTGTTATAATATGTTAATGTTAAACTAAGGTTTTATGTAAAATGTATTCTTCAACAATTTAAAGCTTTTTATTGATACCATCCTCCAAACAAATTATTTTCACCTCATGTAATCTATTATTAGTACAACAATATGACTAATATTCTTAATGAAATTTATGAAAATTCTTACTAAACCATGGAAATGTATTACCTCTATTATGATTTTTAGAATAGACCATTAAAATGTTGAATTTACCTTTTATTCGTCCATTAGTACACCATTTTATTTTAATTAAAAATTGAAAACTATTCTACATAAAATTTGCATTTATTTGGATTTACAGAGAAATTTATCATTGTTAAAAAATATAATACCATTCTCAATTTTTTTAAGTGATATTCCCTACTCTTACTAGATATAAAAACATCATCAAATAAAAGATCACAAAATTACCAATGTAATCTCATAGAATTATGTTTCTCACCCTTATAAATGTGTTGGGTACATTAGACAACCCAAATGACATCACCAAACACTCACACAAGCCTTCCCTACTCTTGGAGTTTTATTATGCTTTGGGGAGGGGGAAGCACCCAACAAGGATCCATGGTTATTAGTTGATGACATAATTAGAGCTCACCACTTTTGTTTTTCCACATGGACATGAATTAGTTTTGTAAAATATGCTTCTATTTCTACTGGATCAGGTGCAAACTAACTATTGCAGACTCACTCATCACCCCAATGGAGGAGAAGCCAATGTAGGTAATCAAGTTCCATAGAAACTTAATTTTTTTGCACTTGAATTTGTAAGAGAACATTAGAAATAATAGTATCTTTATCATAAGTAGAAAATAAGGATTCAATAAAATTATGTGTAAATAATGTTGAACTATGTTATTTCCATATCTAGAACAAAATTACCATCCTAAAAGCATGTTAGACTTGGGTGAAATGGAGCGGTATATTTGGGTTATCTCCTAACATGGCATGGTACTAGTTGAAATGATTTGGCTAAATGGGTTGAGAAAAGCCTTATATCCAAGTCCAGATACATTAAGACTTCAGGAAATACCAAAACAAGTGCATAATGGTCTTAAGGTGACAAAAAAAGGCATATGGGTTCAACCACCCCCATTTAAATAAGCAATTTTACAAGATGTATACCATGATGAAGAAGGAACCAAGTAAAATGATAAATTTTAAGGTCAGCATGGGTAGACTAGATCATTTGGAAGCATCTCCCCCAAGTGGCATGGGATTATTGAATGCACTAATATTGGTTGAGATTATACACAATGGGTACGTGAGGAGAGAGCCATTAGTAACATTTCCTAGTAGTATAATTTTGGAAAGGTTTCTCTTTATACCACTTCCAGTCTTTCCACCATGGATGGTTATACTTGACTAAGATTTTATCAAAGAATTATAGAGGCATAACTATAATAATTTACTTGAATGACTCTCTAATAGAAATTGAGAGTTTGAATTTAATTTTTAAATCATTCCACTCAATCCATAAGCGATACTTTCTATAAAAAATATCTTTCACAGTGCAGATTCTTCTACGATAACATTTGAAAGCATCAATCTGAGGCACTTTAACAAGAGGCACAACATGCATGTTTATGATAAGGGAACACTAGAAAGCATTTTAGTTGATATAAAAACCATCATAAAATCCAAACCCTTTTCATATAATCCAAGGCTTGATTTTTTCCAAGGATTTCTAGATACTCTTAATAATAAAGGATAACATAATTTTGATGGGGGTGATGAGTGCAAGGATGTTGGAAAATCCAATACATTTCTAATTCATGTATCTATAAGGGGGAGCTTTGAGAGATAAAATTATAGATGAGGACATTCAATGCCTTGTTACCTTCAATGGACTGAAAATTCCATTGGCACATAGAGTGGAGCCTTGCCATGAGATCTCAATGAGGCCCATATTGCTCGCTTCCTAGGGGAGATAACAATACTCCTAGTAAACTATATGAAAAAAATTTACAGTAGAGGGGTTATCCCATATAAAGAATTAATTTTTCAATCTTTTGCACAGATTGTTTGGAAGAAACCCAACAAGAGGAATAGTAGACATAGGTAGGTGCAAGCACTTTGTAGAAAATTTAGAATTTTCTAGCGAGAGAGAATAGTTTAGTGACCCAATATAGTATTTTATTTTCCACTCTATCCTCTACATACTACCAAATTTGAGAGGGGGAGCCTTGGAAATCAAATAATATACCAAAGAATATAAATTATTCATCATGCTAAAGCCATATCCAATAAAACTATGCCACTCAAGGTAGAAAAGGGAGAAAGGATTATCTATAACATTGATTTTTATTCCATTGAATGGAGGAGCAAGAAGTAAGGTAGAATTGGATTAGGCACTTCATATAATTGGTGAAAATGGTGTCTAGTGTATGCCTCATGGAGAATGACATGGAGTTCTCATTCCATCTAAAAGTATGAAACATATATGATATATGCATAATAAATCAATATCATGTATATAAATTAATAAAATTTTGGTAGTGTAGGATGTATGTTAGATCTAATATTCAAAATGTTGTATATATATATATATATATATATATATATATATATATATATATATATATATATATATATATATATATATATATATATATATATATATATATATATATATATATATATATATATGTAACACACACACACACACACACACACACACACACACACACACACACACACACACACACACACACACATATATATATATATATATATATATATATTATATATATATAATATACACACACACACACACACACACACACACACACACATATGTATGTATGTATGTATATGTGTGTGTGTGTGTGTCTGTGTGTGTGTGTGTGTGTGTGTGTGTGTGTGTGTGTGTGTGTGTGTGTGTGTGTGTGTGTGTGTGTGTGTGTGTGTGTGTGTGTGTGTGTGTGTGTGTATATATATACTTGGAGGATGGAGCATGATGGCCATCAAGGCACCCAAGAAGGAAGAGAAGATGCATGAGGTCCCCACGTCATGGTAAACTAAGCATAGAAATAAGAGAAAAGTGTCATGGCCATGATGCATGCATGAATCATAAATAGAAACACATGAAGCACATAAATTAGGCCAAGGGGACACAATACAAGGGACATGGACACATGTCACTATGTTTTAGAAATAAATACATGGGCACATATCACTAATATAGAGGGTACAACCCTCATGGCATGTATCTAAGGTGTCTCGAGTGATAAATTATAATGCAAATGGTTATGCATCACCTAAAAATATATGGATAGGGTTTTTGGCCCAACTATGATGTCCAATGTAATATAATCCAATGCCTATTAGGGAATGTCATACAAAAATTGAACGTTCTTATATGTCGTGTGAATGGATGCTATATCAACCCCTATAGTCTATAGAAAGGTGAAGTTGCATATGTTATGTCCCAAATCACTATCAATTAAAACTCATTTCATAGTGTTGGTTTTAATTTATGCTTGAATAAAGAATGGGTTATTCTAATCAATAACTACCTGTGAGGGAAAATCTTCATTGGCAAAAGATAAAACATCTTCAATGTCCTTTATGGTGTTCATGATAGATGAAAAATAATATGGATCAGTATCACGAGGTGAATACATTTGATGAAGAATTTTAAAAAGGATATATTTGAAGATGGTTATATTTTGAAGCAATTCCAATATATAAATCTTGGCTAATGTGTTTCTCAACTAATATACAATATCATATGATTTATGTTGATCCATAGGTGACATTATAGTGTATTGGGGAAGATAAGGGATTGTGGGATTACTTTATTAATATATAGGTTGAGGAGGCATCTGATTCCATCTAATAATAGCTCAAACCATAGGATCTACTATTTACCAAGGGTGAGTAGTAGAGGTGGGATGTGAGCAAAACATGATAGATAGGTTTATTGGTTGTCACTAGCTAAATATTGGTATAACACTTCCTTTCATACCTCATCTAAAATGTATACATTTTTGGAACTATATGGGTATGATACCATGTCCATCATCTTATCTTTGAAGGTACACCCATATTTTTGAGCTTTAAGAACACATTCACCAACACCAAGGATAACTAGCCAAATTAAGAGAGAATTTAGAAATGGTAAAGAACTTAATGAAGTAACAAGTAGATCAATAATGCAATGAAAGGCATTTTGGAGTGGGTTATTGGGTCATTATGTTATTATAAACATACAATAAAATTTCCTTGAATTAATAGATAAAGGCTAACATCAATTCTCCTAAGTATTAAACCTTATTAAAACTTGAAAATTTTGGCAATGTCACATACAAGATAGAGTTACCTCAGTCTGGATGCATAAATCTAGTATTTCATGTATCCTACTTGAAGAAGGTAATTTGATAAAGAATATCCACTGACACTAAATTATTAGAGTTATATGAGGATGGAAGAGTCGTTATTTAACCTAAGGATATGATTTAAACACACATTAATGGGATATAAATAAGATAGATTATGGACTACTTTATCATGTAGGAGAATCTGACCAATGAGGATATAACATGTGATCTATAAAATCTACACTTAAATTTGAAGTGAAAATAGTTTATTTGGATATTTCAATAACTCCCCATTATAAATCATTCAAATTCTTAAAAATTTCAACTGAACTTGTAATAATGATAGGAGATAGCGAAAAAATGCAGTTTTGAAAAATGTATTGAAATTGTCTGTGACTTGTAATTTCATTCACCATTTAACCATTTTTAATAATGTTGTGTTATAATTGTTGAAATGTAAATTACTTGCATGAGCTCATTTACTAATTAAAATCAAATCAGCAAACTGAAACAAAATCATGCATCAAAATGACAATTACCAAAACATGAAACGTGATAATAGAGTTCAGCTCAACAATTGATGCCTACGTCTCCGAGTTCACCAAAGGAGTGGACCATTTCCATTAAAGTAACTTCAAACCCCTAGAAACATTAAACAACTTTCCTACAAGCTGATATTTCAATGCAAAAATTCACCTTCACCATGACTGATTCAAGCCCGGCACCTTCAAATTTCGTGAGTCTTCATAAACACCTGCAAAGTCACTCCAAAAGTCATAAAAATCTCCTCTAAGGTTTGAAAAAATACTCCTCCAATATGAACATTGGCTAAAATGAGTATTAAGACTATGTATTAAGGCCAGAGGATGGATAAAAATCCATTACATAAGCTTACCAAAGCTTTAACAAAGTCTTGGCCTCTTCAAAATAAAAACACAGTCAGAAATTCGATGATTTAAAATAGAAATTCACTCCTTAAATAACACTTCAACCCTTGCAGCTCAAGTGGTCAAATCTTATCTCTTTTTCACAATAGGTGCTAGGTTCAAAACTGTCAGCCTTCTTTTTAGCTCTTAGGCTTATCTCTTTTATCCCACCTTTGCTGGGAATAGTGAATTTCATACCTTAAGTACTTAAGCGGCCTCCTTGATATGTGCCAATGTCCCCTTTTGGAGGAGACTTAGGTGCTTAGCTAAGCCTTTAGGCCACCATTGGAGAATGTAGTCGGTTAGGACTTGGTCAAACACAGTTTTTGTGGTGACGGTTTGGTGGCTCATCCATTCCTCTTGAACCGTTCTCCCTCAGGCTCACCACCTTGCTTGGGCTTTGTGCTTGAGGCTCCTTTGAACTTGCCATATGGCTCGATCAATGAGCTTATCTCTGAGCTTAATCACTAAACTCCACAAAACAAAAAGGTGACATGGCAATGAGTCATCACTTGTGACATGGAAATGAGTCACTATAGTGACGTGGCATGTCATCAAACCACATTTTTTTTAAAAACATTTCAATCTATCAAGTGTTGACCTTTGATAGGTCTGAATGTCCAAACAACATTGAAATGTGTGCCACATGTAGAAAGTGACATTTTTTGACCAACTTCAAGTGGCCATAACAAGAGCTCTCGAACTCATATTTACATTCTAAAAAATGCACTGGAAAGCTCACAAAGAGATCTACAGTGTGTCACCTCTAAAACTCTGAATTGGAACCATTATCAAAACCCAATTTCTGATCACACCTCCCCAATGGAAGGATTTTGGTCTCCAAAAGTCCAATATCCCCTGAAATTGCAAACTGGTATACTACATCCATGAAAATAGAACCCAATCATAGCAAGAGGTATAAACAATTGCATTAAAATTATTCATAATCAAACTATAAAAATTCCCAATCCAATGGCATGAGTAAGTGAATCTGCAACTACCAAAGTGATTACAACATATCAAACTGCCTGCTCAAATGTCACATTTTATAAAGCGGTGAATTGCTAAAAACTAAAACAACTCCCAATGTAAATGCAAGACAGGTTTATAATGATGACAAAATAAAATAAATGTTGTGGACATGTTGCAATACAATGCCCTAGTATAGGACTTATAGGCTAAGTAAAATGCAAAAAACCAAAAGTGTATGTTGCCTAACATCTAAACATGCCCAAAGGGTCTTAAAAAATGCATCTAAACATCTTTGTGCCAAATTAGATACATTCAAAATAGCAATCTAACTATCAAATGATTTAAGGAATGAACTCAAAACATCACTTTACTATATCCCCAACTGTTTCAAATGATTTAATGTCTTATCCATTATTAGACTACCCATACAGTATATTTTGGAGATAAAAAATGTAGAGTTATCAAAAAGTGAGAATTTAAAAACTTCATATGGTAAACCTGTCTTGAAGTGTTCCCACCAACTCTAATCTACATCTATCAAAGCTTATTTATTCCCTTAAGTGAATTCATAACCATGTTTTGCAAAAATAATGTAGTGATAATCCACTTAACCAATTCTTTCTTCCTAGTGAAATTGATTGTCTCTGTGGATTCATTTTCAATTGCATACTTTATCAATTTGGGCTTTGCCATATGTAATTGAAAAGATTGTTAACTTTACCTCTTAAATGGATTTTCAATTGTAGGTTTTACCTTATCCTGGGTTGTATTGTCAACTACTTTATGGATTGAATTAGCTTCATTAATGTTAGTGAGAGGTTTATAAATCATCTCAGTTTTAACATTACTTGAAAGTGAAGATGAATGAATCTTAAAACATCTATCAATCCTATGTCCACTCACTTTAAAATGAGTGAAAACATCCTTCTTAGGTGAGGGTCCCCTTTTGCCAATTCCCAAATTAACATGAGAATGGTCTTTCAAACATGCAATCTGCTTAAACAAAGTTTTTCATTTCCAACAAGTCTTAGCACTATGGTTATTCATCCCACAAAAAGTGCAAGGAAATGATTGCATTATCTTCTCTACATTATATCCAAACTTCTTAAAAGTATCAATTGGATCAAAATATTTAGTGTAAGAATCGGGAGGTGGAATCTCAATACCTATTTTACCTTTACACCTTTGAACTATTGGCCTAGATCCTTTGCTATTGGAAGCTCAGCTTCCTTTAACCATGGAAGAAATTTCTCCATCATCCATCTGCACACTAGTATAAACCAAACCTGCATGAAGAGGTCTATGCTCAACCTGAATTGGGTTAGATATACCTTGGCTATCTCTACCAAGTCCTCCTCCATTATAACCCATTTTAAACAATAATTTAGATCCTATGCCCTTAGTGTATCTTTCAAAATCACCAAAAACAATATTACTAGAATCTAAATCTAAAATGGTAGAAAAAGATGAAGATCCCTATGGTGAAAAACTTACAGTGCACTCAATCATATTTTCTACATCTGAAGTAGAAGGCTTTACCTTTTCACACTCACCACTTTGCAATCTATTCAAGAGCTCATCCTTGGATTCAAACTCTGATTTTAACTTTGCCACTTGCAATTCAAGTGAAGATTTTTGACATCTCAAGATTGCATTTTCATCTTTGATGGCCTCAACCTGTGACAACTTGCCAATGGTTTCCTGCAAACCCCTAATTGCTCACTGCATACTGTAATATAATCAATCTATAAACCAATAATCCAACTATTCTAGAAGCAACTGTCAATACACAACTAGAAGCAATCCTTGCATTCTAACCGCTCTGATACCAACTTGATCCGTAAACTCTACACTTGAATTTGAAGTGCAAATAGTTTATCTAGATATTTTAATAACTATGCATTATAAATCATTCAAATTCTTGAAAATTTCAACTGAACTTGTAATAATGATAGGAGATAGCGAAAAAAAATGATTTTGAAAAATGTATTAAAATTGTCTGTGACTTGTACTTTCATTCACTATTTAACTAGTTTTAATAACATTGTGTTATAATTATCGAAATGTAAATTACTTGCATGAGTTCATTTACTAATTAAAATCGAATCAGCAAATTGAAACAAAATCATGCATCAAAATGACAATTAGAAAAACATGAAATGTGATAATGGAGTTCAGCTCAACAATTGATGCCTACATCTTTAGGTTCACCAAAGGAGTGGACCATTTCCATTAAGGGCACTTCAAACACCTAGAAACATTAAACAACTTTCCTGCAAGCTGATATCTCAACGCAAAAATTCACCTTCACCATGACTGATTCAAGCCCGACACCTTTGAATTTTTTAAATTTTCATAAACACCTACAAAGTCACTCCAAAAGTCCTAAAAATCTCCTCTAAGGTTTGAAAAAATACTCCTCCAATATGCAAATTGGCTAAAATGAGTATTAAGACTATGTATTAAGGCTAGAGGATGGATAAAAATCCATTACATAAGCTTACCAAAGCTTTAACAAAGTCTCAACCTCTTCAAAATAAAAACATAGTCAGAAATTCAATGATTTCAAATAGAAATTCACTCCTTAAATAACATTTCAACCCCTACAGCTCAAGCGGTCAAAGCCTATCTCTTTTTCACTATAGGTGTTGGGTTTAAAACCATCAACCTTCTTTTTAGTGCTTAGGCTTATCTCTTTTATCCCACATTTGTTGGGAACAATGAATTTCATTCTTTAAATAGTTAAGTGGCCTCCTTGATATGTGCTAACATCCCCTTTTGGAGGAGACTTAGGCCACCATTGGAGAATGTTAGTCAGTTAGGACTTGGTCAAACATGGTTTGTGTGGTGATAGTTTTGTGGCTCATCCATTCCTCTCAAACCATTCTCCCTCAGGCTCGCCACCTTACTCGAGCTTCATAGCTTGAAGGCTCCTTTGAACTTTCCACCTTGCTCACGTTTTGTGCTTGAGGCTCCTTTGAACTTGCCATATGGATCGATCAATGAGCTTATTTATGAGCTTAATCACTAAACACCACAAAACAAAAAGGTGACATGGCAATGAGTCATAACTTGTGACATGGAAATGAGTCATTATAGTGATGTGGCATGTTGATGATGTGGCATGTCATCGACCAAATTCTTTTAAAAACTTTTTAATCTGTCAAGTGTTGACCTCTTATAGGTCTGAATGTCGAAACAACATCAAAACATGTGCCACATGTAGAAAGTGACATTTTTTGACCAACTTCAAATGGCCATAACATGAAATCCCGAACTCAGATTTACATTATAAAAATGCAACAAAAAGCTTTCAAAGAGCTATACATTATGCTAGCACTAAAACTCTAAATTGGAACCATTATCAGAACCCAATTTCTGATCACACCTCCCTAATGGAAGGCTTTTGGTCTCCAAAAGTCTAATATCTCCTGAAACTACAAACTAGTATACTACATCCATGAAAATAGAACCCAATCATAGGAAGAGGTATAAATAATTGCATTAAAATGATTCACAATCAAATTGTAAAAATTCCTAATCTAATGGCATGAGTAAGTGAATCTGCAATTGCCAAAGTGATTACAACATATCAAACTACTTGCCCAAATGTTACATTCTATAAAGCGGTGAATTGCCAAAAACTAAAACAAATCCCAAAGTAACTGCAAGACAAGTTTATAATGATGACAACATATAATAAATGCTATGGACATGTTGCAATATACTTCCCTGGTATGGGACTTATATGCTAAGCAAAATGCAAACAACCAAAAGTGTATGCTACCTAACATCTAAACATGCCCAAAGGGTCTTAAAAAATGCATCTAAACATCTCTTTGCCAAATTAGATACATTAAAAATAGCAATTTAACTATCAAATGATTTAAGGAATCAACTCACAACATCACTCTGCTATATCCCCAACTGTTTCAAATGAGTTAATGTCTTATCCATTATTAGACACCCATACAGTATATTTTGGAGATCAAAAACTTAGAGTTATCAAAAAATGAGAATTGAAAAACTTCATATGGTAAACCTATCTTAAAGTGTTCCCACCAACTCTAATCTACATCTATCAAAGCCTGTTCACTCAATTAGGTGAATTCGTAACCATGCTTTTAAAAAATAATATAGTGATAATCCACTTAACCAATTCTTTCTTCCTAGTGAAATTGATTGTCTCTGTGGATTCATGTTCAATTACATACTTTATCAATTTGGGATTTTCCATATGTAATTGAAAAGATTGTTGACTCAACCTCTTAAATGGATTTTCACTTGTAGGTTTTACCTTATCTTGGGTTGTATTGTCAACTACTTTATGGATTGAATTAGCTTCATTAACCTTAGTGAGAGGTTTATAAATCATCTTAGTTTTAACATTACTTGAATGTGAAGATGAATGAAGCTTTAAACATCTATCAATCCTATGTCCACTCCCTTTACAATGAGTGCAAACATCCTTCTTAGGTGAGGGTCCCCTTTTGCCAATTCCCAAATTAACATGAGAATGGTCTTTCAAACATGCAATCTGCTTAAACAAAGCTTTTCATTTCCAACAAGTCTTAGCACTATGGTTATTCATCCCACAAAAAGTGCAAGGAAATGATTGAATTATCTTCTATACGTTATATCCAAACTTCTTAAAAGTATCAATTGGATCAGAAGATTTAGTGTAAGAATTGGGAGGTGGAATCTCAATACCTCTTTTACCTTTACACCTTTGAACTAGTGGCCTAGAACCTTTGCTATTGGAAGCTCATCTTCCTTTAGCCATGGAAGAAACTTATCCATCATCCATCTGCACACTAGTATAACCCAAACCTACATGAAGAGGTATATGCTCAACTGAAATTGGGTTAGATATACCTTGGCTATCTCTACCAATTCCTCCTCCATTATAACCCATTTTAAACAAAAATTTAGATCATATGCCCTTAGTGTATCTTTCAAAATCACCAAAAAAAATATTACTAGAATCTAAATCTGAAATGGTAGAAGAAGATGAAGATCCCTGTGGTAAAAAACTTACAGTGCACTCAGTCATAGTTTCTACATCTAAAGTAGAAGGCTT
>JARHVA010002340.1:1612500-1615000 GCA_037957365.1 Torreya grandis
GTGAATATTTAATATTTGAAGTTGATTTTTTGGGTCCTTGGACCAATACGAGGGCAAGAAGGTCTTCCAAAAAACCTTAGAGGACTTTAGGGGAAACCCATGTGAAATTTCTGACTTGGGATAGAGATATCATTTATTAATTCATGGGATTACTTGTTTTCTCACATGGGCTTGCAAGTAGAGTTAAGAAGGGGGTTGTCTTATTGACCTTAAGCCAAGGGATAAGAAGGGACACATGCCGCCTTCCCATTGAATTCTTTAGGGATGACTCTTGTATATATTAGGAATTAAGTATTTCATTTTTGGGAATCTTTTTCTCATTTTGAACATTATAAAAAAATGATAAGTAGAGAAAAGAAATAGAATATTGGAGGAGGAACATAGGGAAGAGAAGCTTCTAGTGTCGAAGTCTTGAACAAGTGGAGTTCTTGAAGGGATTCATGAGGAGGAACCATGGAAGGTTCCCTTATCCATTATCATTTCAACATATCCTTGTCTAAATTAACTTTTCCATACTCTTAAGCATAGTTTTCAAGAGTGATAAGGCCATTTGGCTTACCTCTTCATTTACTTGTTTTCTATGGTTTGTGCTAAGGCCACCATGTAGTTTTAAATGTTTTTTTAGATTAGAAATGTAGAATCCACTATATATTTTTTGTATGATGTTTCAAAATTTATCTTGTCCTTAATTGGTATTTTCATGTTGCCCAATTGAGTTTGTGTTGAATTATTATGTATGCATCCATTTATGGGTTTTGGACCAAAATGTTTCCAAAGTTCTCATCCTTCTACCCCAAGTGTAAAGAGTATAAATTATCATCTAAAAATGAGTGAGTAAAGGAATTTATATGTTGGGATTAATGATGATTTTTTTTGTACTTCATTTATGATTTTTGTTCTTAGACATTATTTTAAAGTGAATATTATTTGCCTAGTATGGCTATTACCTAAACCTCCTTTGACAAGTTGTTTACTTAAACCATGATGTTTATATGCCTATATATGGGAGGCTTAGGCTTGAGGTTTCCTAGGGAAACCACTCGATGATGAAAAAAGTATAAGAGGTGATTCCCTCCTTCAGTTGGCTTATGGTTTGTTCATAGAGACCCTGATAAGACTAATTTGATCACTTGTTACATATATATTATAATTAACTATTTTGGATATTTGAGAGCCATGATATTTTTATATTTATCTCAGTTCAAAACATGTATATGATTAGACAAAATTTATATTAATTCATTAAAAATATGTAATATTTTAAATGGCAAATTTTATAATTAGCACTCAAATTGTAAAACACTTGATATTGATGATTACCTTGTGAAAGATGTATCAGTGGTAAAATGGAGATTTGATGGATTATTTTGTATTGAACAATTGTTAATAAATATATGTTATGGATTATTTAGTTTATTTTTTATTTTACAATTAGAAAAATTAATAGTTATTGTCCTTTGAAATCATCAATAGCTTAGTGAGCATGATGCTAATAAAAGCTAAATATGTTTAGATAATTTTTAAACTATTTAAATGTTCCCTAATTCTCCCTCATTCTCCTATTTTTAAAAATAGGTCTATTTGGTAATATTATGTAATAGATGGTCCATAATTTTAGAAGTTATGAATGAATTTTAATTATGTTTTGAAGTTTTGGTCCTAAAACTCCTTATAAATTGTTTAGAAATTGCCTACACTTTGAATAATTCATTTCCATGATAACTGATGTAGTTTAAGGGTAAAAATAATTTTATCAAGTAGTTATATGTTTTTGAAACCTAGCGTAATTTGTTTCATTTTTTTTGGACCTTTGGTTTGTCCAAAATGCTTTTTTTTTTAAAATTATACTTTTGTAGGGTAATGTTTTTTTAATATGAGCCATTTTGGAGAGCATAGGTCACTTGGTATAGGTCGGGTCCCTAGGCTAAGTTTATGGTCACCCATGTTACCACACAACATGTGAAAATGACCCTAAGGGGATAGAGGATTTCAATGGCTTATGATAGTCATAGATAAAAACAAAATAAAATAAAACTATGTTGGTGGGGGAAACATCATGGTCTCCCCATTATTTACTTTATGCTAAGGGAGTGGTCAAAATGCATTAACTATCAACCATATCTAATTATAAATTAATTTTGAAATTTAAAACAAATGAATCTATTTCATTTAAATATCATTTGATTAAGAAACCTATGAATTTTCCAAAGTTTTAAAACAACTTCAAACCAGAACCCTTGTAGTTATTTATATCTAATTTTTTATGATCGATTGTGAGAACCTAGTAACTCAAAGGTTGGGTGACCCAAAAAGTGACCCCAAATAATTTTTTGTTCTATTTCACACAGTGTGATTCTTGAAACTTAGAGATGCATGAATTTTGAGATATGACTATTTTCTCTCAAGTATGCTTAGACTTCCTTGAAAAGTAAGTATGCTTAGTTATGTTCCTATAATTTCAAATATATAGTGGCTAGTAAGCAATTATATCCAAAAGTTA
>JARHVA010002340.1:1622500-1630000 GCA_037957365.1 Torreya grandis
AGTTATGTCATATAAGTGTCTAAGTTAGTATATTAAGTGCCTTTATAGTCTAAAGTGATGATGATAAAGTGAGCAATGTGCTTGTCCCAGTATGTCTCAAGGAGGGTTGGTTGATCTTCTAGTTCGGCATGGCTAGAGATGATTAGGGATGAATATGAGTATTGAGACTACTAAATAGGTCCCATAATAATTTTTCTATGATTTTAGTGATTATGTGCATGATTTTATTTCATCTGGTTGATCATTGTTTTCATCTAGACATTTTGGGTCTAGTGGCAAAAAATATGAGTAGGCAATTTGTTGATGTCATAATTACCATGTGTGGATGTGTCAAGGGGATTTTTTCATATGTTTGTGATGACATTAGTCCCTATTTAATATTCACTAAATTTTAGATCATTATATAAAGCATGATAAAATATATACAAGTGAAAAATTGGCCTCCCAAGTAGTTTGATAGTGTTTTCCCATACTTAGCCAAATTTACATGTGGCAAAAAAAAGCCAAGTATATTTATGAAGTTATATTTCATACATGTGGAATTTTAATAATTATTTGATCATATGGGTTTATTAATTTTTATGCATAATTGATATGCACTAAATTTTAGGTTATACTATAAAGCATGACAAAAGATATGCATGTTCAAAGTTGCCCTCTCAGGTAGTTTTTGACATAGTTGGCTCTGTGGTAGAAAAACTCTGAGTGAGAAGATTAATGGTATTATATATCACACATATGAGGAGTTATAGGATCACATTGATATATGGTTGGATTCTCCTATGTGAGTAGAACACATGGTTAAAATTGTAGAACATGAAAGTGAGTGAGGTAAAAGATATTATTGTGTGAAGTTGGCCTTTTACGTAGATAACAATGGTCCCCATACTTAGTCTATTTTACATGATGTTAAAGATCAGGACCAGATGGAGATATAATGGCTCATGTTTAATCATATATTGAATATATATGGTACATGTTTATTTAAATGAGTCAAGCTTTTCATTGGTTAATGAAGTTAAATATCAAGCTCCTTAAAAAATGAACAACAAAGCATGTTTGTTCTAAGGTGGTAGGAAGCAACAAGATGAGGGTAAGTGTTTAAAGTTTAATGTTTAGTAGAGGTAAAGATCAAGCTTATTATAGTATCTAATACTGAGTAGATGTCAGTACATATATATATCAATAGTGTATATTGAGTGAGATTATTTCAAGGTGTCTAATGTTTAACACAAATAAAGATCGAGCTACATGTAGGCGATTGACAGACTACATTAAGTTAAATAGTCAATATAAAGATCCAATGATGAGATATCAAAGGTAAATATTGATATACTTAAAGTAATATTGATGATGCATGATTGATATAAGTAGTGTGGAAATGATATGATATTAGAGTGTCTAAGGTTTAATTGTGACCATTTGAATTCAAATATTTGAATTTAACAAAGAAAAGACCATTTTCTAGTTTTTGGGCCATATCTTTTGATACAGGCATAATTTTCTCATGGTGTAAAAAATAAATAGTTATATAAGACTCCAAGGCACATTTATAAATATATATTTTAAGGTTTTAAATCATGTATAGTCATAATTATGAAGGTTCAAATTTTATGGTGTTTTCATGTTCATCTATTAAGAACCTGGAAAGGATATTTGAACTCATTTTGATAATATTTCGATGTCTCATGATGACTTATTTATTTGGGAGTGTTGCATAATTAATGAGGATGATATATGTCATTTTGGAGGTGTGATCAATCTATCTTTAGTATGAATAATTCTTAAGAAGTTGAATGTGTGTTCATTTATGATGTTCATGTCCACCAAGTCAACGTTTGAGTTGTTTGAGCATACACAAAAGTGAAGAGAGTTGACTATGATCATTTGAGGATGTCTATGGGGTCATAAGGAATGGATCAATTATTTTAAATTGGTTATGTTTTTTTTTCCTTGATGATGTTTTAAATGGGTGAATATGTCTCCATGAGACCTATAAGAACTACAAGGGCCTGATTGAAATGTGTAGTTACTTAAGGGTGACCCATGGGTGGTATGGCTGACCTATTTGGATGATATTGAGCTATGTCTTAATGTGATATATTTTTTAAGGGTTAAGGCATGTTTATTGGCTGACCAAGATAGTGATGATCATGAATGCTCTATAAATAGTGAAACCAAATGTGATGGTTTCTAGACTTGTCAGAGGCTGTTTTGAGCATAGATAGCATTGGTGCGAAGGAAAGAAGAGAGGGTGTGTTCACAATGGATGAAATAATGAGTATATAAGTTTTAATAATATGTTTATGACATGTGGGTCATGTTTTTTATGTCATAATAGTGCTCTTTTAGGTTGAGGATGAGTGAATAGGTCTAGGGTGATCCAAAAGGATGTTTTTGACGTTTGGAGTGTGAGCATAGGATAGATGTTGTTTGTGTGATCTTGGTGGATTATTTGAGATGTATATAAGAGTATGGAATATGTATATTAACATTTGGTCATGTTATTGATGTGGTGATAGAGTCTTTGCTAAGGGGTGAAGAGTAATCCAAAAGGTAGTTTTGGATGCATTGAGTGTGTAGAGTTAAAGAGAACTGATATACATTGTATCTCCATCATATTGGAAATAAATTAGTGTTCAAGGAGATGTTTTATTTATAAGTATTATTTTGTCTAATTAACATATAGGGAGTTATATATTCCTTACAAGGTGAATCTTGATAAAGGTTTAGTTATTGTGGTAACTCAGCTATATAGGTGTAATAGCTCCTTGTGGGATTATATTCTCACTAAAATAATGGATGGTAGTTCCTTGATCACTTGAATATGGTTTAAATTGATTATTATTATTATTATATGGTATTATTATAATTATATTTTCCAGTGGGTTTTCTCTCCCAAGAGGGTTTTCCACATATGTCATGTGTTATGTGCTTGATCTTGAATTGTCTCTCTTGTTTATTTCTATGAATGAGGTGTATGTTTCATGAAATATTTTGGTAATTGATTAAGAGTTTTTAAAGATTTAAAATTAAATTTTGATTATTTAGGCTCATTGATTCACCCTCCATCTCAATGATTGTATCCCTAATAATTGGTATCAGAGCAGGTCCTTTGGTAAAGGCTTGATAGCTTGAAGGCGATCCAAGGTACAATATGGGTAGTCATAAAATGCAAGAAGGTTTCTATACTAAGAAAGAACCAATGTTAAATGGATCTAATTATGATTTTTAGAGTGCAAGGATGAGTACATACATTATGTCCCTAGGGTTTGACATACAACAATCTATTATGTATGGTTATGTTTCTCCTACTACTCCTCCATCTAGTGTTGGAGACAAGAAGTTGTTTGAGAATAATTATAAGGAAATGAATACCATTACTTGTGGTCTTATATAGACTAATTTCATGAAGGTAATCCAATGTAAATATGATAAAGACATGGGATAAATTGTAGATGATTCATGAAGGAGATTCAAAGTTTATGTTGGCAAATTTGTATACAAACCAAAGATAATTTGAAAGTCTTAAAATGGAGGAAGATTATGTGGCATCCTTTATGGAAAGAGTTGATGAGATTGTGAATATCATCAGAGGTCTTGGAGAGAACCTAGAAGAGACTACTATATTTCAAAATTATTAAGGTCTCTATCTCTCAATTTTGATCCAAAAGTATCTACTATATAAGAAAGTCATGATCTTACTATGTTGAAGATGGATCAATTTCAGGCACCCTTACTGCTTATGACATGAGAGTAAATGATGATATACCACTGAAGAAGGAAGAATTATTCAAGATAGAAGTGAATCCAAAGAATAATTTCCAATGTAATAAACCAAAAGAGGATGATATATTTGACATTGATGAGGATAAACTAATTACTTTGATTACTAAGAAATTGAATACAAGCTCAAGAAGTATAAGGGTAAACTACCCTTAAAATGTTTTAGTTGTGGAGAGATAGGACATTTTGATTGCAAGTACCCTCATAAGCATGAGAAGAATGATGATAAAGAGAATGGTGAAGGCCAAGATGAAAACAAGAAGACATATAGGAAGAAATTATTTAGAAAGTATAATAACAAGAAGAAGTCCTTCAAGAAAAGGAAGAGTCTCTACACCAAAGAAGATTGTAGCTCATCAAATGAGAGTGAAGATAGTGACTTAGAGTATAATCATGAAGATAATGGTCCCATTGAAGATAAGTCCCTATTCATGGCTAAGGAAGGAGGTTGTTTATATCAAAAGGAGTCTACTTGAAGTGATTAAGATATTGATAGAGATTAGGTAGACTGTGAGACTGAATTGATGAATGCCCTTGAAGAAAAAAAGATTGAGAATAAGATTAACAAGAAGATGAAGTCTCAAATCAAGGACCATGAGGAAAAATTTAGTGTGTATGAAGCAAGAATGAATGGAGATACCAATGTGTATGAAGATATGGTCAAGCATCTTAGTTATCAATTAGAAATTTTGTTTACAAGCCTAAAATCCAAAGAAGATGAATGTTCAAGGTATGTAATTCAAAATAAGTCATTAAAATTTGAGTTAGAGAAGGCATCTAATAAGGTGAATTTATTTGTGATATTTTTAAAAAAATCAAGTGATCTAGATAATTTATGAGTGGTTAAAAGCATGCTAGTGATAAAACTGGTCTTGAATATGGAGAAGAAAAAAGGAATGTAATTCAAGACAAGATGAAGACTAATGTAAACAAGGATAATCATACTTTGAAGAAAAATTATCAAACAAGGAAAGAAGGTGTTGGTAAACTGAAGACAAATTAGACTAGACAACCAAATGCCATGAGATATGTAAGTTTAAATGGTTGTTATTACACATGTAATCAATTTGGGCATACAGCTAGAGAATGCAAGAGACCTATTAGAAATGATTATTCATGGAACTATGATGAGGTTCATCAGTCAAAAAGTGTGAATAAAGTTAAGCTATCTAACTGTATTGATGTGTGACACTTTGTAAACTATTATCCACATAAGGTTAGACAAGGTGATTCCTCTTCAAAAAAAGGAGGTTGTTTCATTTGTCATGACATATGACACATTGCAGGTTTCTATCCAAACAAGGTAAGATAAATTATGTTTCCATCAAGGAGTATGGTTTGCTACAACTATGAACAGAGAGGTCACATTGATAGATTCTGTAAGCAATGGTCTATAGGTTAGAATAGGTTTAATCAGAATCTTAGAGTACAACAAAGAAGGCAAGTTAACTCATAGAAGCCAAAGGTGGTAAGTATGAGTCATGATGAGACTGAAAATCCAAGTAATTTGTTTTCTATGGTGAAGAATAGCATAAAATTTGAAGAGTACCAAGGGATCTCATTGTCTACTTATATTGGTAATGAAGAGACCAAGTTCAAAAAGAAGATCAAGGTAATGTTTGAGGCTAATTCTAAGATATGTATAGATCAAAGTGAACATCCTACCATTGTTGATCATGTATCATGCAAAGAACATCAATTGTCAGTACCTAATGATGAGGTTCCTAATTATAAGGTGGATTCGTAGGATGAAAAGGTATGGCATGAATCTATGTTGTCTCCATTTATTATAAATTCAATCCTAAAAGTAAAGGAGAATATTACAGTGGATAATCATGTTTCTTCTCTTAAGCCTAAGAAGAAGAAAAAGAAATATAAGTATCAGATGACCAAGGAGGAGAATGAATATAAGAAGTTGTCGGAAAATCATGGTTTCACACTATTTTAGGACATTGTGAAGTAGGGTGTCTCTGTCTATGCTTCTTAAGAGACTCCTTTCAATGGAGAAGAAAATGTTGTTGTGTTCATAGTGTCTGCAAGATTAGAATGGGTGTTTCTAGGTGGCCTAATGAGATTGATGCAATGTTAAGAAGAGTTTGATGATCGTAAAGGTCTATGTACTTCTTTGTGATGTCTTCTAAGCAGCTTTTGTGTTTTGATGATCCTGTTTGTGCTAATTGAAGATTTTTGAGTGCTCTCAGTTTTCTTAATTTTTGCTTAAGGGAAAGTAGGCCTAAAAATGGGTTATAGGATGTATGGGTTCCCAAAGATGTGGAAGCTTAAATTTTGGTCCAAAAGTGTGTGATGGTTGTCTCCATATGCTTGAGAAGTTTGATAAGTACGTATTGATTGGAAGGTGTTGTGCTCACCTTGTTTGCTTTGAGATTCTAGGGTTTTGGGCTCTAATATAAAAGTGGTTTACCTCATGATTTGAGTTCTAAGGATTATTAATAGGTTGAATGGGGTAAATGGGTTGTCAAATCAAACTTTACATAGATTTGAAGAACTATGGTTTTCATATTGTTTATATTTTTGACAAGATGGAGGCCTAATTGGCAAGTTAGTTTGTGAAGTAAGTATATTACAGAGGATGAGATCTTTATTTCAAATTGATATGATTTAGGGAGCATATGAGAGTGATATAGATATGAAGTTTTAGGTCTTGAATGTGTGTCTATTGAAAGTGGTGGGATCTACAAGTTCTAGGTAGGGCTACAAGGAGACCAAATAGGCCTTATAAGAAAAAGAGTGTTTTTTATTTAGTTTCTCCAAATGAGAAATGCATGAGTGTTTCAAGGTGAGGTCTCATGTTGGCTTAGATCATGTTTTCTATTTAGTGAATGGTACAAAGTTTTATTGGTGGTCCTTGAGGTAGCTTGAGAGAAAATGCTAGTAAGCCTATATGGTGGTTCTTCATGGTGTGTGGATATCTGAAAATGATCAAGAGGTAAAATGGATTATAGATCTTGGGGGGATTCCCTCTCAGATTTTTCTTGGTGATTTCTATTAGATTCTAGTGTTTTATGTGTTCTTTCTTCATTGGTTGCATTGTTTGGTTGAAGAGAGTGTTGGCATGGAGCAAGACAAAGTTTTCAAGGTAATAAGAGGTAGGCTCAAGGTAAGGGGGAGTTTTTAATATATTTTTAATATTTTATTCTCCTACTGGTATTATTTTTAGGTCCTCAAGATAGGTTGGTGCCCACTTTGTCATTGTGTCAAAGGGGGAAAAGTTCCTATTGTGAGAGTGTTTGAAGAGACAAAAGGAAGGTAAGTTGAATGATGTGTGTTGACATCAAAGACAAAGGGGGAGATTGTTGGATAAATATTAGTGAAATCATATAAGTTTCCAATTGAGTGGATGAAGTTCCTTGATATTCTAAAGTGATAATGACAAAGTGTGCAATGTGTTTGTCCTAGTATGACTAAAGGAGGCTTGGTTGATCTTCTATTTTAGAATGGTTAGAGATGATTAAGGATGAATCTAAAGTATTGACCATGTGAAAGAGGCCCCATAAGAAGTTTTATATGATTTGAGTGCTTGTGTGTATAAGTGGATTTGATTTGGTTGATCATTGTTTTTATCTAGACATTTTAGGTCTAGTGGTAAAAAATCTAAGCAGTTTGTTGATATCATAATTACCACGTGTGGATGATTAAAGGGGATATGGTCATATGTATGTGATAAAATTAATCCCTATTTGATATCTACTAAAT
>JARHVA010002340.1:1635000-1660000 GCA_037957365.1 Torreya grandis
AGTAAATTGAAGTTAGACCCTCCTAGTTATTTAGGGAATTTAAGTCCTAAAGAGATAGTGAATTATAAGAGGGAAAAGGAGGAATTTCAATTAGTAAGTAAAAAACAAAAGAAATTTCCCACACTCGAAGTTGAAGGGTAGGAAAGAGATCAAGTTGGCTAGAGTTGTAACCCTTTTGTAGTACAAAGTACAAATAAATATAATGGAAGTAAATTTCTAATTTTAATAGATACCTTTGAAGGACCAAAAAATTGAAATAATTTCTAAAGTAATTTTGAATCCCATTAGGGATTCTTTGAATGGTCTCATTAAGGCCGCTACTTATGCCAATCAAAAGGATGTAAATAATGGGAAGTCTATTTTGACCTCTATCAACCCAACCAAGAGTGTATGGAGTCTTGGAATAAGACCTCCTCAAAGAAACTACCTAATGTTATCCTTTATTGGTAGACTGCCAATTCCATAGACTTTTAGTTGTTAGATTTATATGCATGGTCTAATCCCACATTAAAAGAGCAGCAACCAAAATAGTCTAAGTAGGTTACACATGACACCAAAAGATCATGTTTTGTGTGTTATTTTTTAGGTTAGTTTATGTTTGTTGAACTTTGCTTTCTCTATCATAGGATTGATGTTTTGTAGTATGATTCCTTCCACCCCTTTTTGCATAATTAATGTTGAACTAATTTTTTTAATTAATGAAATACGTTATTAATTAAAAAAATGAATGTTTTATTTAAGTCAATAAAAATATACAAAAAGAGTAATAATTTATGAGAAGAGATATGCAACTACAACAAATAACAATATTTGTGAAGAGACAAAATTTTAATAATCTCATTACTGAATTTAAATATTAATATCTTTATATTTAATATTTATATTCTTTTTGAGAAAACAAATGATCTAAAAATAAATTAAAAAATGATTCGTTTTAAAATGTGAAATTATTCTTTGAAAAAGTAGAGAGATTTTATTATAATTCATATTAAAATCTAAATTTTAGTTGAAACATTGTTTTACATGTTTAAGTGGGAAAAAATGCTACAAGGAGCTCTGGATTCGAACTATGCCAAAAAATTGTAATCACCCATTCATCAGATAATATGCATATTAATTTTTCCAGTGCATTTGAAAAAGAATCCTTGATTATGAATTGAAAGCACAAGATTCGTTGAGGTCCTTACTGATTTTGAACCGCTGATGCTTCCCAACTCGATATTTAAACCTGGGTAATATTGGTCTAGGATGAATTTGCTTTGCCAATGTTGATTTTCCAAATTGATATTTAAACCTAAGTAACAGTGGTCCAGAATGAATTTGCCTTTGCTGTCACTTCCCAAGTCAAATTTTAACCATGGATAATAGTGGACCAGAATTAATTTGTGGTTTCATAAATAAATATTTAAGCTAATAGTAATATACGAAAAGGGTAGCAATCAATGGGAAAAGATATCAAAATCATAATAAATAATAATATTGGAGAAAAAATATGGAATTAGAATATTTTAAGTTTTGGATGTAGATATTAATATAAAATTAAGATTTTATCATGATTCATATAAAATTAAAAAATTTAGTATATATATCCTTTTAATCAACACCTTTTTTTTTTAACAACTATTCTGATAAAAAATATTCATAACTTTATTATATAACACACATTTTTATATTTCAATTCAAAATTTTAATGTATATATAAATATCCTTTTAATCGGTATTTTTTTTTAGGGTGCAACTATACTGAACAAATATAATTTCATTATATATACACATTTTCAGATTTCAATAGCATTTTGAAGAGTCAATTTAAATTACATACCAAATTTTCTATATTATTAAAATATTGTTCAAAACTCGCAATGATATAGTGATGTTCTTTATCCAGTTTGTTTAAAATTTAACCGAGATTGATTAAGCCATTTTCTCTAGTTCACATTCCACCCTCTCTACTTCCACCTAGAATGGAATGGGGTTAAATAAAAGAGTAAGAAGCTAAAAATTTAAACTTTAAGATGTGATATAGTTTTTACAATACCTATTTTTCTTTAAAATTTTTGAAACAACATTTTTCAAAGATTTTATGGACGAAATTTATTAAATTTTAAATGTTTTTTAAATAAATTATGTACAAAATTATTTATTATATCATTTATATCAATATTTTATATATGAAACTTGGTGACCGAGAATCAATGCATTAGTAATGCATAGGGTTTTCTTAACTCCGCTACTTAATTATGAATTTATTTCCTTAAAAGATAAATCTATTGGCTGGATTAATTAAAAGCACAACATTTTACATATAGATATTTTCAACGACAAGTGAACAAGAGAAGAGGAAAATTACTGAGAATATATATAATCAGATGATATCAATTATCTTGGTAGAACTAAACCTTTTTTAATCGTAGAATATGGTGTAGTAGTTTACAAATATTGTTGGGTTCTTTTTGTGTATATTTTTTATTCTTATGAATAATATCAATAAGTTTTTCATTAAGAAAATCGATCAATTTTTTGATTGTTGCTTCTTATTTGAACTTGAATGGTTTGTATGGTGTTTAGATTTAGAAATCATTTCCTAAATAATATGAGAGGTCATAATTTTTGACAGAGAATTCTAAGGCATGGTTTTTATGGTGGGAGTTATTGCTCTTATTTTTATTGAGTAAGTGGCTCCATGATAAAAGAAAGGTACGAAAACCAATAATTTTATTATCTTTTCTTAGAAGTAAATAACTGACAAATATTTATGGGAAAAGTTTGAACGGGTGGGGAGAAGGAGGGAATCAAAGTTTCCCATACCCATTCCTATTTTGTGTGAAGATATCATAGCGATAGTAAAGAGAATGAATCGACTTGGAGATCTATAAATGGGAAGATGAAAAGTCTTTCTCCATTAATGAAGTTCAAAGCTCCTAACCGGATTTCCTTTGTCCTCTTCACCACCTTGGTCCTCTCTTGCTTGTCTATGCTTAGTTTAGTTGTTTGTGTTCCCTAGGTTGTGGTTATGTTGCTTAGTTATTTTTTATTTTATTCCTTATTGTTTTATCCATATTTTATTTAACTTTGCTTTAAATTTTTCTTTTCATCTTGGGTTCTATGCTTAGGAAAGATGTATTTATGATTGAGAGTTGTGGGCAACATTACATTATGAATGCTACTGACAATGATGCTCGAGCACATATGAGTAGTGGGAATAATATGAAGAATGGGTTTTGAATTAATGAAGCTATATAGATTAAGGACCTTGATAAAAATTGCTCTTACAAAGTTTGTCATCTAACTTTTGAAATCCTATAATGATGTTAGAAAGGAAAAATTAGAAATCTTTTCAGTGAGGTCCTGTAGGTGGAAGAAAATCCTAGAATTTCATAAGGAACAGAATTCAAATTTTGATGGCTTGAACTTGGAGGAAGGAAAAGAAGGTAGATAAAATGACAAAAAAAATTTGATAAGTCCCATGCCCTATTAGAAACCCAAACCTTGTCTCCTAATGAAATAATGGAAACTTACCTTCGGTTAGAAGAAGTTAAGCTCAATAATATTGGGATTTTTTTGTGTGAGTTTAAATAGATATTTTCTTCCTTTTAAGAATTTATTTGATAATTGACTAAAATCTATTTGGGAGAAAAAGATGGGCATGTACATAAGTTCCTACAGAATAATGCATAAAGGTGATTTTATGGTGCTTTTTGAAAATTCTAACATGAAAAGGAGAGCTATTAGTAAACACATATGTAATGTTGGCCAATCTAGGTTTAGGGGTATTCTGTATAAACCTAACCTTGATTGTAAAGATATCATCTTTAAAACGTCCCTGAGATGTACTGATATAATGACTGTTCATATTCAAATCTAGAATTATCTCCCTTGAGCACTATAATCGATGGGAAAAATTCTAAGGACTGAAGATACCATAAAATCTCTACCTCATATGCATGTGAGTGTCCTAGTCTCCTTGTAACCATATGAAATTTTTGCTAAAAATCTTCTCTTTAAAATTAAAGGCTTATCCTTATATTACCCTACTAATGCCCTAGGAGGCCTAAATGCTTGTTTTTTTTTTTTTTTGTAAAAATTATGGACATCAAAAAAATTCCCATTGTTGAACAATAAGCCTAGTAAAATCTAGAATGAATGGAAATCATATACCCAACATACCAAAGTTGAGTCTAGAAATGAATCAAACTTAATTGACTCTAATGTGGCAATAATAAATAACCTCCATTATGAATCTAATAAAGATAAATAAAATGAATTAAATCCCTGAGGGGTAGCCCCTAAGGTCTCATGTGGGCCTAATTTAAATAATAATATGGTAGCCACTATTGAGTAATTTCCATTTCTTTAATATTATTTTGAACCCTTGGATCTAACATGGGAATATTTCCATAAGAATGATACAATGGATGACAATCATCCACCTTCATATAGGTTTTTAAATGACTATGTAGTTATTCTTGTTGATCCTCATGTGACATAGATCTCTAAGGTACCCCTAGTTCCTTATCCATTTGAGATGCTAAACCTCTAATGAAAAAGTTGTGTCGATGGACATTTCACCCTTTCCAAATATGGCCCTTTAGAATCACTTTCCTTTATTTGAGAAAGTTTCTCTAGCCTAGTTGGCTAATAATAATCATAATCCTAAAGCTAAGTCTAAAGTGGCAAATAAGAGGATTAAAATAGATAATTATTTCTCTAATTTACATAGTTATTCTTTATTAGGTGAGGGGAAAATATTTAAAGGAGGCTCTAAAAATAATTTTGATGATTTGAAGAATAAATATAAATATTAAAAAAAGTCCCTCGGTGTTTTACTATGATTCACTAGAATAAATTAGGATCCATGTCCCCAAGGTAGGCCAAATAATGTTTCATTCTACCATGAAAATTATCAGTTTGAATGTTAGAGGTCTTGAAACATTTGATAAAATTCCCATTATTAGCTAGTTCATACATTGGAGAGAATAGATTTATTTTATTTTTCTCCAAGAAGTTAAGGAGATTGCACCTAAGTTAGAAATGGGATTGAATTTTGTCTTGCTAAAGTGTTTTCACTTCTCCACTTACCACTCTATATGTAAATGGGGTGATTATATTGTCACTAATATTTATTAGGAAAATACTATTTTTAATCATGGTTGTTCATCTTACTAGAAATTTATTTGGGTGGTTTTAACTAGGCAGAGACAAACTTTTGGGATCCATAATGTATATGCCCCTAGTGATTAGAGAGAGAGAAATGAGATTTGGAATGATATTTCATCTAATCTAAAGGATCTCCATTATATTTTGTCTGGTGATTTTAACATCATTAATGAAAGAGAAGATAATTAGGGTTGGTGAACCCCTCTCTTGTAAAGGTAATGAGATCTTATGTTAGACAAAATTGAAGCATATCCAAAAGCTGGAGGACCCCAATAAAAAACATAATTCATCCAAACAGGGGGTTGGTTGACTTATTGTAAAAATCAGGCTAAGATTAAGAGAGTTTACTCTAGACATGGTATATTCTACTTATACACTGGATAGTTTAAACTCCACTAGTGATGTAGTAGTAATTTAGTAAATGTCCTTCCTTTTACTATTTCTAACAATCACCCCATTGAAATCATTTAATTGACTTAAATATGATGGGGATGGTAAGAAATATGAGTTGAAAGGCATGTATAAGCTTAACATTTCTCACTTGAAAGGTAAAAATTACAAAGAGGGTATCCAAACTTTTGGAAACATTGATAAATAATGATTAATTAATCTTCTAGCATTGATATGTGAAAAATTGTGTGAATATGAACAAGTAGTTTATGAGAAGTTATGAGCAAATTAAGGCTAAAATAAGGATAATTATTTTAGAGACTCATAATAAAAATTAATTTTGAGTAAAATTTATGTCCAACATGACATTTCCAATGATGATATTTTAAATAGGTTATTGTTCCTCAAATAAAATATCAAAATGACATAAAAATATATTTCCTGGAGGGGATCAAATCAGATATAGAGATAACTAGCTAAATTTGGGAGATAAGGGCATTAGATACTTTTATAATATGGTCAAACTTAAACATACTAGGAAAAAAAATAAACATATAGACATTGGTGATGTATTTAATGATGATATTAGTCAAATTAAAAATTATTGATTTACATTTTATAACCATCTATTTTCCTTAGATGGATCTAATCAAAAAAATTAGATGAGTAGAAAGATATAATCCAATAAAATTCCTAAAAAGGTCTTTTTAGAACATGTTGCCTTTCTTAATAGTGACTTATCCTTAGATGATATATTGAGTGCCATTGATTTTTATTAAGAATGATAAGGACCTAACATTTATGGCTTCTTCATAGATGAATTTTAAAATAGAAATAAAGAAAGTATTGCCAATGATTTATTTAACGTCTATAAAAAGGTTTTCGAGGCTAGTTCGCTTGTTTTTGACATCAAAAGTGGAGTGGTTAAACGTATCCCTAAATAAATGTTGAATATTATCATTGGTGTCAATGCTACATATTTCATGAGGTTGATGTCATTGAGAGAGTGTGCCTAGTTGGCAGTGTATTGATATGACAAATGGCATTAATGGAGTGTTGTCACTGAAGGATGTTGTCATGAAATAGAAATTGAAGGAAAAAGATATAATTTGAAGGCAAATAATTCATTATGGTTAAATGAAGGTACACATATTTGAGTAATTGAAGCCTACTTGTGGCATGAAAAAACCTTATAAGAAGGTATGAGAATGATGGCTTGGTGATATGAGTGCACACAAGCATCAATGGTTGTATGAGTGTTTTTGAGTATGTATGTGAGGCATTAGAAAACTCATAAGAGTCTCAGTGTGAGCCTACAAGGGTAATATCATTAGACCAAGTCTGGACCTAAACCATTCCTAGACCCTGCTTGGCCTAATGAGGCATCATGATCTATTGTCAAGGCATATTCAGGTTGTTTGACATTGTTTGAGCATGTGAGATATTGTGTGAACATGTGAGTGAAGTATTGAGATATTGAAAATAGACTTGAAGGTTAGTTCAATGCCTAATGAGGTGTGAAGACTTAGATGTAGAAAGTAAGTTGGTGAGTGCATGGCCTAATGAGGTATTAGGTTCAATTTCTAAGGAAATTATGCATAGGTGAGATTTCTCAAATGTGTGATTAGTTTTCCTTAGATTATTCATTAAGTTTCAAGTCAAATGTTTAAGGTTAAGGTAATAAAAAGTGCTTTGAGGTCTCTCAAGTGCACATAATGAAGGGTTCTCAACCTGAGAAGGATTATTATTATATTTATTAGATGGTCAAACCTTTTCATGGGAACCTGATCTATTCATGGTATATGGAAAAGGGTCTTGGATCAAAATTTTAGTCATTAGTTTTTAGATTGTGAGATTATGCTTTATGAATGATTTTTAAGAATAGAAAGAAGTTTAAAACCTCTTAGAACCCTAATAAGGAATCAATGTTGAAATTATTGATCAAAAGTACCCAGAATGGATTGATATGCTTGATTAAGATAATGGATGTTGTAATCAACATTACCAAGCACCTTCATGTGTGATTGAGTTGTAAAGTGTTTGATAGAACCTATAGAAAAGTGTTAGTTTATCAGATACTTTCTATATCTATCAGATTTGACCAAGTCAAGTATGAAAATAAGTGGAGGCTGAATATTTAAACTCATTTTTTATGTCCATATAGGTTTTTGGATATATTTTATCCATCAAGGGTGCTAAAATGGTCATCCACGTTAGCCAGTTGCTAACATACCTAATGGTGGAAATAATAAAAAACATAGGCAACAGTGACAAGATGATTAGGAATGTGTTATCCTAATATAGTGATGAAAAAAAGAACATGTATATGTTATTTGAGATTGTTATGTCCTATTAATTCTTGTTATAAATATTGAAATTTAGGTACATTTGTGAAAATGATGAAGCCAAAATGGCTTGTCTAGCTCAGTGAGCACTATGTGTAGTGAGGTCAATAAATTGGTTTGTAAGACCAATAGTTTCCACTAGACCATATGATGTTTATGTTTTAATATTATTTGAATATGTCATAGGTTACTATAAATTCATAATAAGTCATTTAAAATTTATATATAGGTGTTGGAGGTTTGAGTCACAATAACTAGTCTTTGAGGAAAACTGGCAGTTGAGTGAGCAAGTTATAGGAGTGTTTTTGAGTATTTTTTTCCATATGTGATGAAGTATAATGATATTATTAAGTTTTTTTGATGTATTTTATGTTATTTATATGTGATTTATTAATATGTTTGTGTGGATAAATAATGTATTATCTTCAATTGTTCAAGACAGACCTTTCTTTGTGTGTGAAGGCCTAATGTAAATAATTCTAATGGTGTGCTTCAAGTGGTAGTTAGAGATAAAAAGTGTCATGGACATAATATTAGATTAATGAGGATATATTTGAGTGGTATATGAAGTTTTCCTATCATTTTTTTAGTTTTAAAGTGTTCCAAGGAGATCAAATCGTAATGTGTACTAATGAAGGCCTAGTTGAATTAGGTCTCTTTAAGGGCTAAAAGAGGTTTTGGTCTTCTAAGCTAAGTAAGACCCATTAAAATGATTTATTCATGTATTAAATGTGTTATTATATATATTTTAAGGTTAATCTAGTATTTCAAGTGTGTATTATTGATGAATATGTGTGTGAGTTGAAGGATTATATAAGAACAAGGCCTAATACACCTAATTAACTAGTTAGAGTGTATGAGAGTGCAAGTGAAGGATATAACACATTGAAGATATTAAGGAGGTATTGTAGGCCATAGTATGATTATAGATAAATTATCATGAAGATATATCGTGGGTATTATATATGAATATCAAGGTCATATGATCTAATTTATCTTGAAGAGACATAGTTGAGTTAAGAAGCTTAGAAGGAAGTTTGAGAGGGATAGAAGAGTGAGAAGAGATAAAGAAGGTGATCATCATATGTTGTGTGAGAAATAAGTGTTTTTGAATCTGATCAAAAGTCTCAGGTGGTTGAGTTGGTGTTGAGTCATCTATGGGGTTGGTTCTTCTTTGCATATTGGTCCATGACAAAGCCTAGTTGAGGGGGTGCCTGACTAGTTGGGGTTGGTGCTTCACTAAATATTAGTTTTTTTAATATATTATTTTATTCCATTTTCATACATTAGTGGTTTTTATTCCCCTTGAGGGTTTCCCACTTATTTAATGTGTTTCATGATCTTGTATGGTTGTAATATGCTTTGTTATATATTCATTTTTGTATGATGGTTCATGCATGCTTTAGTGGAATTGCATTAATGTTTTAAAAACATTTATTCACTAACCCCCCCCCCCCCATATCATTTATTGTGGTTAAAAAAATTGTATCAAATCTTAGTCCTTTAAATCAAGACTAATAACTTGAAGGTGATCCTAAGAAGCACAAGATGTCTAATGATAAAAAATAATAAGACAACATGTATGATGAAGTCTACTATGATAGTGAATAAGGATAAGATGAATTATACCTTGAAGCTGAGATTATAAGTGTCCTTGATGATTTGAAGCATCAAAATAAGACTGTCAATGATCTCAAGAATCAATTGGAAGGTGTCAATACAAGTTTTAGATCAAATAAAGTTGAATATGACCAATTGAAGACAAATCTATATTCCTTGAAAGTTGAGCATGAGAAACTCACAAACAATATATGAAAATTTGAGAAAGATCATGAGAAGTAAGTACAAGTCAAGAGTACCAAAATGAAAATAGAAATTATGAATCCTAATGTAATAAGGGATAATTTATCATGGGACCATGGGAAAAGGAGTGGTCAGTCAAGAGGTAAGTATAAAAATTTTGTTCGTTACTGTTGTCATAATATGGGACACATTTCAAGATTATGTTTTAATAGAGTTAGAAGACCCTCAAGATTCAATGAGATATATGAAGCTCCTAGAGTGAATGAGAAGGGTCAAACATTGGTATAGAATCCAAATCAAGTTAAGACTAATCATACTAAGCTCAAGAGTCAAGATGGACTATTTTCTAAGGAAGAATAAAAGACTAAAGGGGATTCTATGCTAACATAGACTACCTGTCACATTCAAGATGAAGGAATGAAATGGTATATAGATATTGGTTTATCAAGACACATTATAGGAGACAAAAATAATTTTATCTCATTGAAGAATAATGTTGTAAGAATAGTGAGGTTTGGAGCTAATACAACTACCAATATAGGTGGCAAGGTATTTTGAGTTTGGATAATGGGAAGACCAAGACACAAAATGTGTTGTATGTGAAAGGTTTGAAACATAATATACTTAGTGTAATTTAAATATGAAATAAAGGACACACACTAACCTTTCATGATAGAGAATGTGAGATAAGGATAACCAAATTAGAAAGGTTGATTGCCAATACTAAGAGGACTAAGAATAATCTATATGTCTTAAATAAGATCAAGAAGTAGAGATTATTTATGAGAAATATGGATGAAATTTGTCTATGGAACATAATGTTAGGTCACCCAAACATTGACAATTTAGTCAAGATATGCACTAAGAAGTCTGTGAAGAACATGCCTAAGATCACAAAACCTACAAATATACTTTCTAAGGCATCTGAAAATGGTAATTAGACTAGAAGAAGGTTCAAGTCCAAGGATTAATTTAATAAAATACCCTTGGAGTTAATACACACTGATCTCTATGGGCCTACAATAATTCAAGGCATTCAAGGAGATAATTACTTCATGGTACTCATAGATGACTACACAAGAATGACTTAGGTAGCATTCTTGAAGGAAAAGTAAGAAGCTCTTGACAAGTTCAAGGCATTCAAGGATCTTGTTGAGAATGAGAAGAATGGGAATATAAAGTGTCTAAGATCTGGTAGAGGAGGAGAGTTTTGGTTTAATTAGTTTGATGACTTTTGTGAGGTTCATGGAATAAGGAGACAGTTCTAAGTAGCTAAAACACCTTGGAAAAATGGGTAGTAGAAAAAAAGAATAAGATAGTTCAAGAGATGGATAGAACTATGATAAATGAGCCTATATTATTTGATGGATATTAGAGAGTGGAATTAAGCATTTTAGTATACATTTTTAATAAAATATAGATAATGACTAATGACAACAAGACTCCTTATGAATGGTGGAAGGATAGACCTACTAATGTGGAACACTTTAGAGTGTTTGGGAGAAAATGTTTCATCAAAAGAGATGACAAAGACTTAGGAAACTTTGATTCTATATCTGACGAAGGTATATTCTTAGGATACTCATCAATGATATTAGACTCTAAATGTTATAACAATAGGTTATAAAAATATTAGAAAGCACCAATGTGAATATTGATGAGACAAGGAAATAACACTCACAATCAAAGGATACTTTAGAGACTATAGACTTCAATAAAAAAGAGGAAAATTTAAACGTTGATGAGGAATAATAAGAAGTTGAGGAGAGACATGACTCAAAAGACCTCTCAAGATAGATTCAAGGAAATCATCCTAAATCACAAATCATTGGAAATAAGAATACATTTATGCAAATAAGGAAGAGAAGGGTAAGTAATATAAATCAAGAGAATGTTACTTTATTATCTAATATTGAACCTAATAATATTATAAAATAAATTAAATACAAATTTTAGATAGATTTTATGAATAAGGAGTTATACTAAATAGAGAATAATGAGATTTGGGAAATAGTTCCTAGGTTTAAAGATAAGAATGGAAATAGGACAAAATGGATGTTTATAAACAAATTGAATGAATATGGATAAGTTAATAAGAATAACACTAAATTGGTATGTAATGGATATTCAAAATTTGAAGGGATAGAATTTGAGGAGACCTTTGCACCAGTAGAAAGACTGGAGTCCATCATATTATTTCTAGCATATGCAGGATTCAAAGGATTCAAAGTACACTAGATGGATGTCAAATCTACCTTTTTAAATGGGAATTTGGAAGAGGAGGTGTACATAGAGAAACCTGATGTATTATCACTATCAAATGATAAGGACTATGTTTATAGATTGAAAAAGTCTCTTTATGGTCTAAATCAAGATCCTAGATCTAGGTATGCCAAGTTGGATAGGTATCTATTGGATCAAAGATTCAAAATAGGAGTTAAAGATAGTAATATATACATAGCATCAAAAGAAGACCATTAGTTGACAGTAGTTGTTTATGTGAATGACATCATCTTTGGTGGAAAAAATGAGAACATGACCAAGGTCTTTGCAAAGGTGATGAAGAAAGAGTTTGAGATGTCCATGCTTGGAAAACTATCATTCACTCTTGGGTTGTAAATCACTCAATCTAAAAAAGGTATATTCATTTCACAATACAAGTACGTAAGAGATATGTTGAACAAGTTTGATATGGAAGATTTCAAGGCAGTTATTACACCTATGAAATCATAGGGTGTAAATTAATCAAATAAGATGAGTCTCCAAAGGTCGATCAGACATAATATAGGTTAATGATTAGAAGTTTTCTATATACCACTACCTCTAAACCTGACATCATGTAAGCACTAGGTCTTGTGGGAAGGTTTCAAGCAGATTCAAAGGAAAATTATATGCAAGCAATCAAAAGGATACTCATGTATCTCAAGGGGACCATGGAGTATGGGTTGTGATATCCAAGAAGTAAAGAGTTCAATTTGATATCCTATACAAATGCAGATTGGCTAAGAATTCTAAATGATAGGAAGAGTATGAGTGGAGGATCTTTTTTCTTAGGTGGGTGCTTAGTTTAATGGATAATCAAGAATCAACCATTAGTATCATTATTCACTCGTTAGGTTGTGGATATAATAGTATATTTATTTTTCACTCAAGTCCTATAGATGAGAAAAACACTAAAATACTACAAGGTAGAGTATGGTGGTTCTATATGGTGGTTCTATCCCTATCTATTGTGGTAATACAAGTGCTATAAGCATCTCAAAGAACCCTATCATGCACTCAAGGACTAAACACATTCCCATAAAGTATCATTTTATAAGAGAGAAGCTATGTGAATAAAGTGTCAGACTTGAATATGTTTTCGCACAGGATCAAATTGTAGACATTTTGACCAAACCACTTCCAAAGGTAACTTTTGAACACCTAAGATAGAAATTAGGTGTAATTATTGACCCTATAAATCATTGAAGAAGCCAAACACTTAAGGGGATCTAATAAATTAGTTTATTAACTCCAAGAGAAAGTGATTTGTTCCATTAATGTATGCATCTAGATAGGGGAAAATGTTTGTATTATGAATCATAAACTCATAGTCCTATGTGTTAAATATTTTGGTTACAAGAAGTGTGATCCAAAGATTTGTATACATCACCTTGTCATTTATGTCAAATAGGGATAATGTTCATAATAAGGGAGAATTTTATTTTTAAGAGAAGTTTATGAGAGAGGTTTACATCAATGACAAAGTGGTATATTGTTGAGTATTATCAGTGATGTCAATGGTGCATCTTGCATGAGGTTGATGTCATTAAGAGAGTGTGCTTAGTTGGTAGTGTGTTGATATGACAAATGGAATTGATGGAGTGCTTTTACTAAATAATGTTGTCATGAAATAGAATTTTAAGGCAAAATAGAGAATTTGAAGGAAATTAATGCCTTATGGTTGCATGAAGGTATAGGTCTTTAAGTAACCTAAGCCTAGTCATGGAATGAAAAGACCTTATAAGAATGCATGAGAATGATGGCTCAGTGAGATGAGTTCACATAGGCATGAATGGTTTTATGATGATGTTTTAGCATGTATGTGAGGCATTGGAATACTCATAAGAGTCTCAAGGTAAGCTTACAAGGGTAAGACCTTTATACCAAGTTTGTACCTAGACCACTCTTAGAACCTGCTTGGTCTAATGAGGTATCATGATCTGTTATCAAGGCATATGAAGGATGTTGAAATTGTTTAATCATGTGAGATGTTGTGTGAATATGTGAGTGAAGTATTGAGAGATTTAAAAGAGTTTTGAAGCCTAGTTCAAGGCCTATTGAGGTATAGAAAGTAAGGTGGTGAGAGAATGGCCTAATGAGGCATGAGGTTCAGTTTCTAAGGTAATTATGCACATGTGATATTTTTTAGATGTGTGATCGGTTGTCCTAGAAGTATTCATGAATTTTCAAGTCAAAATTTGAAGGTTAAGGTAAGAAAAAGTGTTTTGAGGTCTCTTGAGCGCACAAAATGAAGATTTCTCAGCCTGTGAAGGATTTTCTTGTGTTTTGTATCTCTTAAAAACTTTACATGTGAACCTGATCTATTCATGGTATATGGGGAAGGGTCCTAGCTCAAAATTCTAGGCATTATTTTTTACATTGAGGGACTATGATTTATCAACTCTTGTTTATAATGAACACATGTTTAAACCCTCTTAGAACCCTAATAAGGACTTGATATTTAAAGTATTGATCAAAAGTAACCAAAATGGATTTATATTCTCAGGTAATATATTGTAGGTTATATTAAAATCTCACATGCACCTCTAGGTGTGATCTATTTATTAGTTGTGTGATTAGACCCTACAAGAAAGTGGTAGTTCTTGTAGATTTGCTATAGCTATCAGAGTTGACTAAGTCAAAGTATGAAAATGAATGGAGTATGAATATTGGGACTCATTTTTATGTACATTAATTTTTTTGGATAGGTTTTATCTCTCAAGTATGCTAAACCAATCATCCAAGTTAGTTAGTTGTTAATAGACCTAATGGTGGAAATAGTGAAAAACTGAGGTAGTAGTAAGAAGATGATTAGGAATGTGTTATAATGATATAGTGATGAAAAAAATACATATAAATTTTATTTATGACTATTATGTCCTATTCATGCTTGGTATAAATATTTAAATTCAAGTACAATGGTGAAAATGATGAGGCCAAAACGGATTATTTGTCTAAGTGAGGACTATGTGTAGTGAGGTCAACAAATTGGTCTATAAGACCAATAGTTTCAACTAGACAATATGATTTTTATGTTTTAAGATGTATATATATATATATATATATATATATATATATATATATATATATATATATATATATATATATATATAATTTTCATCTACATGCATAATAAGTCATTGAAAATCTATATTCAAGTGTTGGAGTTCTGAGTCATCATAACTAGTCTTTGAGGAAAAATGGTTGTTCTAAGTGAGCAAGTTGTAGGAGAGTTTTTGAGTCTTTTTTCTCTATATGATTAAGTATATTTATATTATTTAAGTTGTTGAGGTATTTTAAGCTATGGATATGTGATTTATTTTCATGTTTTTGTGACTAAATAATTCATTATATTCAGTTGTTCAATACAAACCTTTCTGTGCATGTGAAGGCCTAATGTAAACAATTTTAATGGTGTGCTTCAAGTGGTGGTTTGAGCTAAAATGTTTCATAGAAATAATATGAGATTAATGAGGATATATTTGAGTGGTATATTAAGTGTTCCTTATATGTGTCTATTTATAAAATGTTTTAAGGATATTAAAGGGTAATGTGTACAAATGAAGGCCTAATTGAATTAGGTATCCTCAAGGGCTAAAAGAGGATATGGTATTCTAAGTTTAGGATGACATATTTTAATGATTGATTCATGTATGGAATGTTTTATGAGACCTATTTTAAATGTAATTTAATATTTCAAGTTTGTATTACCAACCAAAAGGTGTATGAGCTAAATGATTGTATAAGAACAAGGCCTAATATGCCTAATTTATTAATAGAATGTATGCAAGTGAAAGAAAAGGATATAACACATTAAAGAGCTGAAGGATATCTTTTAGAAAATTTTAGTGGTATATAAAAAATATCATGAAGATATAATAGGGGTACTAGAGATGAATATCAAGGTCATATGGCATAATCTATCTTTAAGAGACCTAGTTGAGCGAAGAAGCCTAGAAGGAAATTTGAGAGGGATAGAAGAGTGATAAGAGATAAGTAAGGTGATCATCATCCCTTGTGTGAAAAACAAGGTTTTATAAAGGTGATCAAAATTTTCAGATGGCCAAGTTGGTGTTGAATCATCAAGGGAGTTAGTGTCTCCTTGTAGATCAATGCTTGCTAAAGCCTAGTTGAGTGGGTACTTGACTAGTTAGGGTTGGTACTCCATGTGGAGTTGGTGTTTCACTAGATATTTGTTTTTATCTTATAATAATTTAGTCCATTTTCATATATTAGTGTGATTTCTCCCCCTTCAGTTTTTTTCACTTATGTAATGTGTTTCATGATCTTTTATGGTTGCATATGCTTTGCTAGATGTTCATGTAATTGAATGAATGTATTGAACACACTACTTCACGACCACCCCCCCCCCCCCACACCCACCCCCCCCGCCCCCCTCCCCCACACCCACCCCCCCCCCTCTCATTGATTGTGCTTCCAAAAATAATAGGATTAATTAAATATAAAAAATGTAAATAGATTACCCTTTTAAATGTTTATTATAAAATCCTAGCAAAGATGTGATCATAAATTTGATCATGTTTATCATCCAAATCAATTGGTATAAAAATCACTTATTGAATTAGTGTAATTTTTGAAATAATAAGCCTTAGAAATTACTAATTTAAATTTTAAGAGATAAAATAACATATGTTTAGTTTCAAAGGTAAATTTTAATTACATATTTGGATTTCACTTGAAAACTTATACAAGCTTAAAAAAGTGGCACATCATAAACTTATGATTGTTTGAATACGGCATACTCTAAAATTCAAGATCTCTCAGGAGTTGATTGTTCAAATCTAGATCTTGGAATGTTTAAATCTAGAGTTTGTTAATAATATGATAATTTTAAGTGCTTCAATGTGTATCTATTTAATTCAAATACTATGCATATTCTAAGCATGAGGGAGTGTAAATATGTCTTTAGAAGGCAAATTAGAGAGATGAGAACATATAAAATACAAAAATAAGTGAAATGAGATATAGTTTACTTAGATTCACATTATGTATGGTAATCTTTGAGCCCTTATTATTCTTTCCTCATTATTTCTTAGTTGTATGTGATATAGTGAATACTACACAACTAGAAAAGATTGTGTTCGATAATTTTATTTCAAATATTCCAAAGAATATTGCAAAGATCATTATGAGTTTATGAGGTTATTTTTATTATAATCCCAAGAGGTAAAAAAATTGTAAACTATAGAACATAATCGAAATGAGGAATCATGGATTTATTTTTTTTATAGAGTTTTCTCACATTGAGTTTCTCTAGTGCATGCCTTATGTTATCTCTTTTTGTGCTTATTGTGTTTGTTTTATTTGTTTGCATATTTACATTCCCTGTAACTAGGTTAATACACAAACATTTAAGATAGCTCAAGATTGAACCCTATGATTGAATAAATTCACCCGTGTCAATGTACCTCTACACAAGCATGTTGATTACAGTCATGTATGGATTAGTATCACATTTATAGTGTGGAATTTATTATTTTGTATGGTGTATATGACAATATTAAGAGTTAAAAATACTTATTAAAACAACATTTTAGATGTTTTTCTAGAGCATAAAATTTGATGGAAACACATTGACTTGAAATGGTCTGTGTTGGTGAAACTTAGTGTGGAATATCCACCTAATATATGGATCATATTGGTATCAGAGTAGGTTATCCTTTTTACCATAAAAATTTTGCTAAAAAATTTCTCTAGATGTCAGTGTTATTTGTGTTCTATTTTGGTGGTTTTTTTTGTGACCATTTTGTAAATGTTTCCCATTATCTCAATAGTAAGTGCCAATGGAAAAAAATTCTTGATTCATTGGTAGCAAGGTGGGTTAAAATTATACTACTTTTGTTACTAATGAAATACATTACGGTTTTCTATGGTGTGATGGTTTTTTCCAAAATTATTTGATGGACCAACTATCCAAGGGACATGAAAAAGACTAAGCATTCATCTTGGAATAATTTATCTTCCAAAGAAAGAATGGTTAAGAGAGAAGTGTAGAATAAGACATGTTCAACATGTATTTGAACATAGTTTCCTTGTGAAAACATGGTATGGATATACTTGAACAAATAAAATATTTCAAAGGTAACACTAAGAATATTGAATAATAATGTTTTTTTTAGGATATGCCTCCTTTTATTTTTATTTTAAAACTGATGTTCTTTGAGCCTTTTGTGTGGAATATATAAGGCATTTTATACATTTTATTGTATACCCTTGCTCCTATTGGCTAAGAGAAGAGGAAAAAATTGTTTTTTTAGTTGAAGAAAAGATCATCAAGAAGGCGAGTGCATGTTATTCCTAAGTAAATTCAAAGAAATATGATAAGGATTATTCACCACTTGATTTTCTAATATATTAGAACCTAAAAAGGGTATTATCTAATAACTAATAAAAATGGAATATAAACAAGGAACTATCTAAAATATGATCAAATTGGAACCTAAAATGGATATTGTCCAAGAGAATGATAAGTTGGTTTGTCACTTGGGTGATAGGAGGTCAATATTCATCTTCTTTTTAAAATTTTATGGGGCCTTGAAGCCTTTGAATTTTGGGTTTGTAATCATAAAATTGATCATATCTATCATCCAAATAAATTGAAAGAATAATCAACTATTAAATATATATAATTTGTGAAATTTTAAGACCTAAAATATTATATTTTATGTTTTACAAGATAGAACAATGTATGCTAGTTTCAAAGGTAATTTTAAATTACATATTTAGATTCCCCTCAATAAATTAGACAAGTTAAAAAAAATTACACTTCATTTTGAGCTATATAAACACTATGACTATTTGAGGTTGCCATTCTCTAAGATTTGGGATCCCTTAGGAGCCAAATGTTCAACTTAGGATCTCGGACTCTTGAAATTCAGATCTTGCAGAATGTAATAACTTGAATCATTTCAACATTTGGATATTTAGTTCAAGTCCTAGGTGGATTTTAGGCATGAAGGAGTTTCAATATAGGTATTTAGGAGGTAGATTACATAGATAAAAATAGAGGAAATATAACAAGTGCAATGAGATGAAATTTATTTGGATTCACATTATGTATGGGTAGGTTTGAGTCTTGTTATTATTTCCTCATTGTTGCTTAGTTGTACATGAAAGAGTGAATAATAAACAACTATAAAAGGATGAGTTTGGTAACAAAACATAGTGGATATGAGGAACCATGGATTCACTCTTGTTGGAGTGTTCTCACATTGAGTTTATCTAGGGTATGTCTTCTATTATCTCTCTTTTTGGTTATTGTGTTTGTTTCCTTTACTTGCATATTTACATTCTTTCTAAAAAGGTTAATACATAAATATTAAAGAGAGCTCAAGATTCATCCCTTAGATTTAAGAACCTCACATTTATATTTGCACCTCTATAAAATCATATTGATTAAAGTCATATATAGAGTAGTATCATGTGTAAAGTGTGGAGGTATTATTTATATGTTGTCTATGACAGTCATATGATCTGAAATAGATATTAAAACAACCTTTTAGGAGTTTTTCCATGGCATAGAATTGAGGGAAACACCTTGACTTAAAATGGTCTATGTTGGTGTTGGGCCCCAAATCTAAGTATAGGCTCTACACCAACACAGTAGACATCTAGGCATGAAGCAATCACTTGTCATGATTATTGTTTTGTCATCTAGTGGCACCAGCTAGTAGATAGCTAACAACTCCTTTTTGAATCAATCATCATTGGAAAGCAGGTGTATGGGATAGTGACTGCTCATTAAAGATAATCATAGTGGAGATGATGAAATGCTTATCTCCAACACTAGCTCAATTAATGGTGTGCTTCATTACCCATGATCCTAAGATGATCCAAATCTCTATAAAAGCAGTTTAAGTTTAGTTGGCCAAAGGAGAAAATTAGAGTAGTGAAGCTCTAGCAGATTGGTTCTAGATTTTATGTTAGTATTTTAGACCTAGAGTAGTTTGGGATGCCTTTAGTGTTCCCCATTGTAATGCCCAAGCTCACATGTGAGACTTTGAGACTTTAGCAATTTAAGTCAATCATTTTCTTAGTTTCCATTGACTTATATATGTATTATTTTTTAACTATGTTAATGATGAATGCTTGGTGTAAGGTTTAAAGATTGAATTCTTAAGTCTGTACTATGTATGTTGAGCTATTGATAACTTCTAATGTAACTTAGCTATGACATGATTGTATATAAGGATAAACCCCATTCCTAATATAAGAAATGATATAATCATGGTTGAGACCCTGTGTCTTACAATGATGCTTGTGCCTAAGCACCAACCTAAGTTGGAGTCCTTTGACTAGATACCCAATTACTCTTTAAGTTCTTGAATTCTTTTAAGCTAGGTTACCAAAGGCTTGTGCCCTTGAGTGCACCACCATCACTATACTAACCAAATTTCATGAACTATAGAGTTGTGCCATGGCACAATTAGCCTAACACAAACCCCATTCCTTTCTCTACTATGTTTTGGGTGAGAATATAAGGCTTATAACTTATGTAAAATAATGTTAGTGAAATCGATGCTAAATTTTGAGTGTTATAGGATTGGTCAAGGCTTACACCATGTCATAACAAGCCCAAATATAACTTGAATAGTTAGATAAGTGCATGACTAGGCCTATAACTAAAACACCTACTTTTCTACAACATTTTGGTTTCATTATCGAGATTGTTAAATTTTGTTGCTACAATGGTGCACCAGGACAATGCTCTGACTCTCCCTCAAGAACACTAAGCACTGGCTAGAACAAGTGGAAGATATATTTACACTAAGGCATCCAAATTATAGAGGATAGAAACTAAGGATGTGGGTCCATAATCACTTGTATGATGCCCTATATGAGATTTTATTTTGTGAACTATTGGAGCAGGTATACTATTGGTTGGCTACTTATGTGACCCATAGAAGTCAAATCTATGGATAAATCCTTGAGTGGATGAAAGATCACCTAGATACGCTTGGAAACTTAGATGCCACTTGGACTAGATCCACAAATAAATAGTGGCAAGGGGCATTGAACAACTACATGCCTGAGTTCATAGCATCGACATACTCTTGCCCTCAAGAAGCAAAATATTAGTTCTTGCATGAGTTAAGAGGCATGTTTGTGAGATAACTTGGCACCAAACTCAAGAAAATGGTGGTGTATAATGGTTTTGAGATCGTGAGTTTGGAAGGCTAAAATCCTTTCACATATGAGTAATACAATGGGGAAGAAGGGGATATGTAGGTGAGGCACAATGGAAGGGGATGAGAAGATTAAAAACTGAGAGCTTAGGAGATAGGCTTATAATAAAAGGAGGCACAGGCTGATAGAAGATATAGAACCTAGAAGTGATAAGAGGATCTATAATAAGTGGGAAGGGCATGGGGAAGGATCTCTTGATTGGCAGTTATGCCCAGAGGAAGGAACACTTAAAGCCATTAACCATGTTCCATAGTCAACAAGTGATTGCTCAGGGTCCCTATAGAAATTAACTGTTAGAGATGGTTTAGATGCACCTACTCCCTTTGAACCTATGACATGAGATCATGTGCTAGATCCCCCACATGAACATATAAGATTGATGATGGACCTCATTGTTGACTTAGGCTTTGATCATTTTATAGATTTAGATCAAAACTTTGTGATTGAACAAGTTATCCCTTATGAGGAGGTAAGTGAAGATAATTTTAGACCTCAAGGTGCTATCCTAACTAGATAGAATGTGAGCACAAGTACCCCAGTTTAGCCAATGTTAGCTACATAGCTTGGGTAATAGCTCATATGAAGTATCCCTACACTTGCTAGTAGAGGTTCCTAGTTTAACATAACATGATAAGGATAAGGATAGAAAAGTTTTATTAGTGTAGATAGGATATTACAGAGAATCCATATTTACTAGAAGTATGACAACAATGAGTTATTGTGTAATTGAAAGGAACTAAGATTAACCAAATTTTTCTTTAGGGTTATAGAGCATTCAGATTACTTTAAGATAGATTAATCCAAACATTAAACATGATAGCACATGCAAGGAATAACATAACAAATACAATAGGTAACCATAACTAGAAAATCTATATTGATCTCAGAAATGGTCATCAACTTCCTCATACAAGCATACATATTTATAGTCACTTCAGTTCTTAACTATTCATAATCTTATTCATACATTATCACCAAAATGAGCACACTATCCATATTTTATCCTTTCACAATCTGAGGGGATAGGACAAAATACATATAGCTAACAATTTCATATATAATTTATGAATTTTCAAAGAATGTCCTACACAACTTTTCTTATCCAGTTTTCTTCTTCCAAAACTTTCCTAGACTTAAAGTGTTGTTTCATCTTGATATAATTTCATAGGTTCATCTGAATGTGCACTGAGGGCAGAAGTTGAAAATGTGAGTTGACTAGTAAGATTCACAATAATCGTTCAAGACGTCATTTTTTATTTTTACCTCATACACACTACTTAGTTGCCCTTTTGAGTTTTCAAATAAGCAACATACCAACCTATAACCCTTTAAAGTTTTTAATAGGTTGGCATAACCATGTGGCTACCATTTATAGGTTTTCAACCATCTTAGCCTTTTTTGTCTCACTAGTCATCCAAATATAAAAAAATTGTTCAAAATTTTATAAAACTTTCCAGAATTTGTACATTATGAAGTACTCAACTAGAAAGAGGTTGTGTTTCTAAGGAACAAGGCTATCTAATAGGATCCTTGGCCTCTATCTAAGTAAGCATGCAATGTGTGATCTCTTTCTAGAGTTTTAATGATGGATTATGCATAGAAAATTTAAGCAAAGGGGTCACATCACTATATAATGAAGCTAGGTCAGTTTTGAATGCATCCCAATAAAACATCACTTCTTGGACCATACAGATCAAAATGTGCATTGGTGTGTAACACCAAATCAGTTCCTTTAGGTCCACATTCTGAGTGATACTTAGGTCTAACCTTGTATTACCAACTTTCAATTAAATCTCTATGCTCAACTACTCCAGCTTTTCTACATGTATTTCTACCTATTCTCTCATAAATGCACTACATCATAGGTCCTATTACTAGCTAAGAAGTTGGTCATACACATTATCCCTAGTATTGAAATATTGTTGAAGAGCAAGTTTGATTTCATTGGTTGATGTAGTTGGGGTGTGAATGGTTGTGTGGGTTGTGGTAGCTATGGTGAAGTCTATGTTGGAGCTAGTTGGGAAATTATTGAACTACTCCTTCCATTCTAGAAGACTATGTGAAAGATGATGGGCTTGGAGAATAATGATGTCAAGCATACTTTGATAATCCTCCGATAGAGTAATCAAAGTTATAGTGTCATTATTTGATTTATAACCAAATTTGTTGAGTGTATGAAGTTAATATGTTGTACACTAGTATTTATTAGCTCCATGACTAAGGTCTTGAGCCATTTGTGGTCTAACATGATTTTTTCCCTTATGACTCAAGAGGCCAAGGCTATTCAAGTGCATTCAATTATCTTCATTGATTCATGCGTGTGATCCTTGAGTTCCACATTCTCTACCTTTAACTGATCCTACTTTTGTTCTAGGGAGATGGCCTTTTGTGTGATAGACTCCTAGAATGTTGTGACACCTTCCAATTATTTCTTTAAAGGTAGTCATGATATGTCCAAAGAGGCTTCCTACCTGACTATAAGAGTGGCTGGTGTGCTTGTCATTGATGTAAGATCTTGGCATGGCATGGTGGTTAGAGGGAGGGAAAAGGTAGTTTACTAAGTAATGACTGAAGGAACATCCCAGAGCCATACACCTCCTAGTGGAAGCTATGGTGACTATGATTGTGCTTTCATCATGCATGATGCTTTTTGTTATGTCATAGCCTTTACTATCAACTTAGCGTACTATGTAGTGTCCTCAACCATCTTCTATTTGGCCTCTTCCTCCTATTTCTTCTTCTTAGCTTTTTTCCTCGCTCTTCTTTTTCTCCTCCTATTCTTATTATTTCTTCTTTTTTCCTTCCTATCTTCTCTTTTCCTCTTCCTCTTTCTTGGTCTTCTCTTCCTCTTCCTTCTTTTTCTCTTCATCTTCCTCTTCCTTATTTCTCTCATTTTCTTCTTATTTTTACTTCTTTTTTTGTTCTCCCTTCTTCCTCTATTCCTATTCTTATATCTTTCTATGTTCTTATTCCTTCATAGATTGGACATGCACTTGGGTTTTTGATTGTGCCCATGCTTATTGTTATTGTAGGAATTCATCATGCTCCTCCTTTATTGGCAGCTTCCTCTACTTATTTCTATACCTAGTCTACTGCATCTTGTTGATTTTTTTCTTCTTGTTATTTTTCCTTCTTCTCTTTTTCCTCTTACACTTGTTGTGTGGAAGATACTTCTTATTCGTATTGAGACATATCCTAATCCTTTTGTATTTCTATCTCTATATCCTTGGCCTTTTCAGAAGCCTTTGCTTCTTTGGCTTGATGTGTTACCTACTGGTGTTGTGCTTCTTATTTATTTCTCTTCTTTACTTGATTCATGTGATTACATTTGACTACATGAATAGATTCTTCTCTTAAGGCCTATTGTTCTTTAGTTGTGATCTACTCTAGTGTAATTTATTCAACATCTTATTCCTTTGGTGATTATGGGGAGTACCCTGGTTGCACTTTTGAAATTGAAACATGTTATTTATTTTTATCGATGGTGACCATTTTATGCCATGGAGGTGGTCAAAAAGATTTAGGAGATGGTTTTAATTCTTATGCATCAGTTGGCTTACCAAATGTGCATTCCTCTAAGGTAGGTGAGACTCTGGTCTCCCATCGCATTTACATCTTACACACAAGTTGTTCTAGTGGACTCTTTGGTAGGGGTGTGAAGATGATATTAGGTACAAATGTAAGAGTAGTCGATGGATGGAAGAAGTCCATTATACACAAAATTTACTCCTCCTCTTCTTTGAATATATCCACAGTGATGGAAGGTGGATAGGCTAGAAGTTCCACCCATAGATCAGGTGGAACCTACTTGAAATTTACACTATGTGTACTACCTT
>JARHVA010002340.1:1665000-1747500 GCA_037957365.1 Torreya grandis
AGTTATTTTTGAACATAAGGTTATAGGCAGACTCCTTGTATAAGGTTTAGGCCTAATCCTAAAGAGGAGACATTCATGTTTATAGCTCTCAATGAGATATACTATCAGTTTTATCATGTTCTTGGATCATATATATAGGTGATAAAAATCTCAGTTGGAGAGAGAACTCATAAAGAACCCATTTTGGCCAGGAATGGATCAAACCCCATACATAATGTAAGAAATGGAGCTCAAAGGTCAACTTTCATTACTCACAATTTTTTTAAACTAATACATGTGACCTTGAACCATTAATGAGAGTTATATAGGGTCCTTGAGGAGTCTTTAGTTTAATTTTTATGGAGGCCCAATGTGAAATGTCTATGAACAAAGGTTAATATCCTAGGTCACTAAAAACCCTTGTAAAACCCTCACAAGGACCCAAATGGAATGATAGAGCAGTTTGAGAATCAAAATTCAAGGGTATGGCCTTGAAACAACCTGTATTTTATATAAGACTCACATATAATTCCACACATATGCTTTACTTATACGAAATTGTATAGAATAGGGGGAAAGTAGGCTTGTTTTAGCCATTTTGAGTAGTGAGAGAGCTATAGAAGAATTTAGGAGATAAAAAAAGTTTTGAAGGGAATATATACACTTGAAATAACTCCCATAATTAATCTCACATCATGAAACAAATTCTAAATGTCCCAAAAAAATTCTCACTTTTAGCCAATCCAGTGATCTAGAATAGTAAACACTTGGGAAAGTGATGAATATCAATTGGGGGGACCTTTTAAAGGATTTTTATTGTAACTGGTGGTAGGGTAGATCTAGAAAAGTGGCATGTCATCTTGTTCATATATCATTTATGAGGATTGAGGATTTTTTAATGACAAGTGGAGAAGGTGCATAGAAAAGAGCCTTTTAAAAAATTACTAGTGATAATTTTGCATGTCCAGAAGAATAGGGATGGTCAAGCATCAATATAATTAATGTGGAGGATTTTATATTACCCTTATTGCTTAGACCAGTTATCAGACCTAACCATTTATAATGATAGAGATATTTTTGGAAGGTAACTCAGGTGGGTAGTTTTTTTATGTTAAGATGGCAGTTTTGTGCCACTTTTCACTATCTTTATGACTTGTTTTAGACAAGTACGTAGTATGAATTGGAATATATCAAACCAAATATATTCTACATGTAATTTTAACTAAAATTATTACCTTGACACATATCCAAGTGATCCTTGGACTTATTTCTCTCTCTCTTTCTCAAACTGTATAAGAGTTGGCCATTTTGGCATTGTATGTATGCTCCACCTAAGTATGGTGAAGCCCTGCTCAATTATACACCTTAAAATCAATAAAATGACTAATTTTTTACATCTCTCATGACTTTTCATAGTTTTCTCTACTTGAATTTTTAATTTTCTTAGTGAATACTATGGATTCCTTATCATTTTAATTCATTCTCTCACATATTTGCAGCCTCTTCTTAAAGGGCCTGTGAAGTGTTCAAGAGATGTTCATGGTTGAAGTGAGTAGTATTTTCATTAGAGTCATTAAAGACCTCTTATCTATTCCTCATCACCTTGAATATCATTTAGGACCTCATAATGTAGTATTGATGTGAGAAGACATAGATTGGGGAAAGAGTATGTTTTAGTTGGTACCTTGGTCTCAAGTGTGGAGTGCAAGTGGTTGGAAGTCATCAAACATTTGGTGTATCACCTCCATAGTTTAGGTTTGCTTTATGTTATTATAAACCATTTTAATCCCCCCAATTTGATAGTAGTAGAAACATGAGATTAAATGGTGCATCAAGGGGAGCTAGCCCCTAATTTAGAGGTTCATCTCACAAGTTTGCTCACCCACAACAAGTGAGATGTACCCATTTTTCCACTTGGATTAGAGGCATATAAAACCTTTTCTCATAGGGTGCATACAAGTGAAAATATTTTTTGGCATGCTTAGTGGGACTATTGTGCAATGAGGTGAAGAATTTTTGGTGTGTTCTTAAACCAATTAGCCTTTTTGAGTCATTTCAGTCAACATCAATGGTGACTCCGAGTTGAATCAGCTGGTCAAGCAGCCCTAGTGCATCAAGGAATCACATTTAGTATGTATAATCCCATTATTGAGTAGTATGGACCTTATGTTCCTTAATATGGATTTGATCAAACTCATGGTGTTCATGGAATCACCTCAGATAGCTCTCCTAATTGTCCTTCTCCTAATCAATCCAAGAGTGATAGGGAGATAATGTTGGAGTTTGAGAAGAAAATTTTGGAGATATATAGGTTGAATGAAAAAAATATATATGAGAAAGAGATAATATACAAATAAAAGTGTTTGTTTAGGAAAGCTCAATCCATGCAATCCATGAAGAAGAAACTAGTAATATGGAGGAGTCAATCCACTCAAGCCAATCAGCCTTGTATGCCCTTTTCCATCCCAAGACAACCTTCTCCCATTCAAGAAAAACTCTCCCCTTGTATACCAAATCCTTTGTACCAAATATCTCTTTCTCACTAAAATAAAATGATTCAACCTCCTATCCCATCTAATACATCTTCTCCTATACCAAAACTAACTACTCGTGTTGTTAATCCTTTACACCTAGCAATCCAACACTAAAGGATATTAAAATAGCCTTCTATGGAGACTAAAAATTTAAATTAATTATATTTTGAATCCTCCTTTGAATAAAATTATCCTATTTCCTTTAGAAACCAACACATCCATCCTTAAACAACCCTTCTTATGCATGTGAAAACTCTTCTTAGTCTCCCTCAACCTACTCAAGCCCTTCAACATGATGTCAAGATTACAAATTGGATGAATGTCTATCATGAACCATCCTAAGACCTTGAGAAAGATGAAAATTTTGCCTATCCTCAAGAAGAGATTTTCAATCCTAAGGTCATGAGTTTGAGTGAAATATTGGAATCATGGGGTAAGAAAGAAGAGAAGAATATTGCTCAAAAGTGTGAAGTGGAAAATGAAGCTAGTCTTTCTCAAATCCCTCCCACCCTTCCTCAAGAATATTCTTGTACATCAAGGAATCTCTCATGTACTCCCCATATCCATGATGATTCATATGTGCTTTAGTAAAGACTCTTTCAAGATAATCTAGCTAAAAAAATTAAGGAATTAGAGGTAAAGATGAATTTACTTAGTCAAGAGGAGATGGAAGGTTTAGACATAAAAGAAGATCATATGCCTAAACACATCCCATCCACCTTTCATCAAGAGATTACTCAACCTAATTTTGATGTTGATGAAGTGTTGGTCAAGTGGAGAGAATAGAATCAAATGATTTTGGCCTAAGGTTTTCCTCCTCTCTCTCATGAGTTGTCAAAAGAACCTCTCACATGTCATTCCCAATTTGATTTTGAGAGTCCTTGTGTTGAACCTCTTGGCTTGGGTGATGAAGAATGTTTTCCTTATGTTGAGGTGATTATCTTGAGAAAGGTAAGTGAAGAGGATTGTGTTCAATTCATGAATGATCAAGGAGGCTTCATGAGTATGGAAGAGGAGGAAATCACCATAGATACCCCTCTTGGTGAACAAAAAGACAATTCACAAGATTTTGAAGAAGGGTGTTTTCTTTTTTATAAAGAAGAAGAAATGATCATTAGTTCCTTTTTTACCTTGAAAAACACCATATATGAATATGAAAAATTCAATATTAAATATTTGTATGACTTGTTTTAAGTCATTGGAGCAGGGTATACACCTCTTTAAGGAGACCATGAGCTAATCAAGCATGAAGAAGGTGGCATGGGGACTCAAGTAAGCATGCAAAGAAGAAACAAGCCTTCATGTTTAATATTTTAAGGGTTTTGTAAATATAGTAAAAATATTTTAAAATTCATTAATAGGGGATATCATCCTCTACAAGGAGATCACCAGCTCTTAAAAGATGGAGAAGGATCATACTGGCCTAAAGTTTCTAGCGAACATGAAATCAATCGTTTTGAAATCATGTATGTAAAAAGAATGGGAGTTGATCATGAGAAAGTGAAAGGGAAAAAATATGAAACAAATGATCATGTAAAATAAGAGTTCATTTCCTTGGTTAAATTGTATGGGTTTTCTTGGTTCCTAATAAGCATTATGCGAATGAAGTTGACAGACTTTGTGAGAAGCATGGAGGTAGCAATGATAAGAGACAAAAGGCTAATTGACTCATCTAATTCTACATACCATGAAGTAAGAATAATATCAATATTAAATTTTGAGCTAGGGGGAGGTATGTTTATATTTAGTTGTATATAGTAGTTGTCTTTTGTCTCCTAAGTGCCTTGAGCACATGTGTGTCTTGTGTGTGTTTGTCTTCTTTATTGTGTCTGTCCTTTTATTTTGTGTGTTGAGTTAGTCACCAGTTATCTTGGTAAATTTTCAAATATATTTCTTGTTTTAGTCCTTATATTACTACTAAACCCAATGGACTAATAAGGCTACTGGTCTAGTTAGTATAGCAGGCATACTACCCCCATGAATCACCAAATTATTGACCAAATTTGACATCGGAGTTAAATTAAGGCACCTATAGGTAAAAAATTGAGATTTTGGGTCTACAAGGGATTTAAATGGATTTTATAAAGTGTTTAAAAGATCAATTAATGTCATTTTATGCTATATTACCTTTGGTTATTAGTCCCCTAGGTCTATTTATCATTTTTGGGTCTTTTACAAGTCATATTAAGTGTATTTAATGCTTTGTACAATTTTTTTTGGAAGTGTACAAGTGTAAAAAAGTAATATCACATGTCATATGTCTTAAGGAGTCTTTAGTATTTTTTCATAACTAAAATTTGGTAGGTTGATCAAGAAGGAGCAATTTTCCCTAAAAAATAGAAGCTTTTGGGTACTTGTACGAACTTCCCAAGTCCATCATCAGCAAAAACACATGAGAAGAGAAAATATTAACCTTAAAAAACTCATTTAAACATTTTAAATTAAAGGAGAATGCAAAAAATCTCTTCTGAAACTCATTTCTCATTTTCTCCTCTTGGCATAGAAAGAAGGCTCAACTTCAAGTTCTCACCATAAGCCGTATAGATCAAGTTGGAGGAAATTATTTTGGCCATGGATAGGGATATAATTATACTCCAAATTGATAACAATAAGTTACAATTTTGTTCATCCTCCTTTATGAACAATCGTTAATACTTCAGGCATCTTTTTAAGAATTTGCATTGAAGAAGGGGTCTCTTTTTGAAATTGTTTCATTTTATCTTACTTTAGATTGATGTATTTAGTTGTTTAAGGAGTTTACCCATACTTTAAAATAAATTAACGTGGTCCTTTTATCTTTTGAGAGTTCAAGTTTCCAAAAATAGCCATTTAGGCTTGCTCATGCATGCAAAATGTCATAGTTTGCATCAAAATTCATCTCAATTGGTTTGAAAATAAGTCTCCACATTGATAAAAGTGATTTGATGTTGTTTATATGATTCTCCAAAATTTTAATTTTTATTTAAGGGATAAAAATCACTTTTTTAGTGTTTAGAGAGTCTTACCCTTGCAAAATCTTGCTTCTTCATCTTTCGACCTGTGTGCAATAGTCAAAACTCCATCTACAGGAGCATGTTGACATCACAAGTGTGATTTTGAAGATTTGACATGGTTTTTATCCTATTTATATCACTAATGAGCATTAAAATTTTGGATGAATGCATGTAAGCACTTCAAACTTGTATTTTTAGTGAGTGTTCTTAGTCTTGCTTGCATAAAAGAGATGACCATCTATAGCTGAGGACATAGACAAACCTTTTGAAGGTGTTATAAGAAAGTGGTCATTCCAATTTAGGAGTCTATGATATAATAAGGCCTATAAATTCCTATTTATCATCTTATTTTGGCAAGATAAGTGCCAAAGCATCAATTAGAACCTTAGACACTGTTGAGGCCCTTTTGCCCTAAAAATGTCAAATAGAGGCCTTGGAGGTTTTTGAGGACATCAAAAAAGTCACTTGATAGATGATCCAAGTTCTTAAATTAGAAATATAGGTATCCCTATCCACCTAAAACATTTATACCAATTTTTAAAAGCCAAAGATGAGTGGAGATTGGATGTTGCAAAGCATAAAGATGGCAAAAACCCACTAAAATAGGGCAGTGATGTCTACAAGATAGTGACAATAATGTTAATTTACATCTCATTTTGGTGTCCTAAGATATGTCATCAAATTGAATGATTATAATTGATTAAAATGATGCTTTCATGGTAAGAGAGTATGAGAAAAGGCAAATATAATGTCTTGAAACACCAATGAATGATCTATGTTCATACATAAGACTGTGATAATCACATACATGGTAGAGAAGATAGTTTCTCAATGATTTAGCACAAGCATGGTGTTGAGGGTTACTAATGAGAAATAATGTGAATATAAATGTTAATATAATAGACACAAGCTCAATAATCCACTAGATGAGGTCAACATGATCCAAATCAAACTCATTGCACCTATAGGCTTAAAAATAGGCATCTACAATCAAAACCCTGAGTTTGATCTTAGTCAGGGGAAAGGGAGTTTTTTAAGGTGAAAATAGAGAATGTAAGAATATGATATGATAATGTAAGAGTGAAAAGAGGACAAAAAAATAAATGGTAAACATTTTAAGGTCAAAAGCATACCTTAGAAGCCTACAGGCCTGCAGGTTTATGTCTCAGTCCTGTAGGGAATGTGATCATAGTCTTTATTCAAGAATGTGTAAAAAGCATGGGAGTTTAGGAAAGAAATATTTATACTTAAATGCCATTATAAACCCATTTTTAAATTTAAAACCATGACTCAAACGGCCCTTGGGAACCTACATGCAAGGCAAGGAATACACCTATAACTAGTTTAGGCCAAGAGTGAGCAGGGTTAGTGTTGTAGATGCTAGAATCACTATGGATCAAGGAAGGAGATTGTTTTGATTTTGAATTATTTTCAATAGGATAGAGATATATATTAACACATTATAATATTCCCACACAATAATATATTCACCGATGGTACCCTTGTTTGCTACCTCAATTAGGCAGGGTCACCTTCCAAGCTTAAGCAAAGTATGGGTTTTGACTTCCAAGGAAAGTAAGGGAAGGAATGAACATGGTTTATAAACTAATAAAAATATAGATAAGGACCATTAACATAAAAATAAATTTAGGTTATGACCTATAGACCCTAAACTCACAAAAACATAGTCCTCTCCCTTCTAACTCTGTAGGCATTTTCTCAAGAAACTTAGTCTTGAGTTTTAGATCAGTTGGAGGGTCATCCATTGGATTTAAAAGAAAAAAATTGGTGGAGGTAATCCTAATGAAGTAGGATATCATCTATAATAATTGGTTTTTTGAAATAAATAAGGGAAATGCCCCTTATTTTCTCTCAAATAGGGGTCACTTTTCCCTTATATAGACCTTGCAAAATTGGGAAAAATGGTCAAAACCACATATGAGAATTGAAGGAAGGTTTCCAAGAAGGTTTGGTGAGTTAAATAAAATCTAATACCATTAGTGGAACTTTATTATAGGGCTGGAAATCATCCAAAATTCTTCGAGCTACTAGGTTTACAGGTGTAGCCAGTTGTGCAAGTAATGGGTCTAATACCAAATAGAGGGTCATTCTTAATTATAGCTTTTGTAAAGTCCTATAATGTATTTTTCCATGTGTTTCAAAGAATATTTGAGGTGGTTGAGTTTTTAGAGGCAATAAATCATTAATAAATATTTGTTTTTGAACACAAGGTTATAAGCAAACTCCTTGTATAAGGTTTGGACCTAATCCTAAGGAGGAGCCATTCATGTTTCTAGCTCTCAATGAGATATAATATCAGTTTTAGAATGTTCTTGGAGAATATATAGAGGTGATACAACTCTCAACTAGAAAATTAACTCATTGAGAAGCCATTTTGGCTAGGAATGGATTAAACTCGTCATAGAATGCAAGAAATGGAGCTTGAAAGTCAACTTTCATTACTCACAACTTTCATAAACTAATGCATGGGACCTTGAATTATTTAGGAGAGTTAGAGAGGGTCCTGGAGGATCCTTTAGTTGAATTTTTAAGGAGGCCCAATGTGAAATTTCTATGAATAAAACTTAAAATCCTAGGTCACTCAAAACCCTTGTAAAACACTCACAAGGACCCGATTGGAAAGATAGAGAAATATGAAAATGTAAATGCAAGGGTATGGCCATGAAACCACTTATATGTTGCAGAAGACTCTTAGATAATTCCACACATGTGTTTTACTTGTACAAAATTGTATGGAATAGGGGAAAACCAGTCTTGTTTTGGCTATTTTGAGTATTGAGATAGATACAAAAGGAGTTAGGAGATGAAACAAGTTTTGGAGGGGATCTCTACACTAGAAATAACTCCCAAAATTCATATAACCTCATGAAATAACTAAGTGTCTGAACTAGACTCTCACTTTTAGTCAGTATAGTGAGCCATAATAGTGAAGACTTGGGAAAGTGATGAAAAGCAATTGCGGGGACCTTTTAAAGGATTTTTTTGTAACTAGTGGTATGGAAACTCTTTAAAAGTGTCATTCCATATTTATATTAGATCAGTTATGAGGATAGAAAAGAGCCTTTTGAAAATGAGTGATGATTTTGAATGTCCAAAAGAATACGGATGGTTAGAAATCAATCCAATGAATGTGGGGGCTTGTTTGTAACCACTATTTCTTAGACCAATCATCAGACCTAACAATTTTTAGTGATAGAGATAGTTTTGGAAGGAAACTCAAGTGGGTAGTTTTCTTATGTCAAGATGGCATTTTTTTGTTACTTTTCACTATATTTATGACTTTTTTTAGACAAGTATGTAGTATGAATTGGCATAGCTTGACCCAACTCTCTTCCACATGCAATTTTAATTGAAATTATCATATTGAAAAATGTCCAAATGACCCTTGGTTTTCTTTCTCTCTCTCTTTTTCTCAAACTCTATAAGAGTTGGCCATTTTGGCATTGTATGTATGCTCCACTTGAGTATGGTGAAGGCATGTTCAATTTTACACCTTCGGATAAATAAAATAACAAATTTTTTAGCTCTCTCATGAATTTTCATAGTGTGCTCTACTTGAATGTTAAATTTACTTATTGAATACTATGGATTCCTTAGCATTGTACTTCATTCTCTCACCTATTAACATCCTCTTCTTCTAGGGCATGTGAAGTGTTCAAGAGATGTTCATGGTTGAAGTTAGTATTATTCTCATTAGATTCATTCAATACATCTTAATATAATCCTTATAACCTTTTATATCATTTAGGACCTCATAATGTAGTATTGATGTGAGAAGACATAGATTCAGGAAAGAGTATGTTTTAGTTGGTACCTTGGTCTCAAGTGTGGAGTGAAAGTGGTTGGAAGTCATCAAACATCTGGTATATCACCTTCATATTTTAGGTTTGATTTATTTTATTCTCGACCCTTTTCAACCCCCCAAGTTGATATTAGTATAAGTATGAGATTAAATGGTGCATCAAGGGGAGCTAGCCCTTAATTTAGAGGTTCATATCACAAGTTTGCTCACCCACAACAAGTGAGATGTACCCATTTTTCCACTTGGATTAGAGGCATAGTAAACATTTTCTCATAAGGTGCATCTAAGTGACAATAATCATGTTATGTGTTGTGTGTTTAGGATGAGAAGACATCAAATGAGGGTTTATTTTACACTTCCCCTTTATTATTGTGAACTGGATACTAACTTTGATGGATTCACAATAGGAATGTTTGCACTTGGTGGTATCAATTTCAAAGGTGTTTCTCACCTAGATACATGTTCATTTTGTCTGACCACATTAGTTTGTACCATATACATCATGTTGAAAAATGGAAGTGGTGTGAATGGTGAGTGTGATAACTCATGAATTATGATGAAGACTCCCTTAATAAGCAACATGACTGTGACATGTTATCCCAAATACTATAAGACATCTGGTGGGAATCTAGGTTGTTAGAGATGAGGTCTAGACATTCCTCCCACCATGATATGAACTTCCCCTCATGTGTGAGAGATCCACATTCCTATGTCCATATGATGTTTCATAACTTCTATTCTAGCTAGTAGTTTGTATCTAGGTGCACTTCCCCCTCAGGTGATTTTCATTATGTGAAACAAAGGTGAAGGATCAAGAACTTATACTAGAAGGTATGTCTTAGAGTGGTGTAGTACTTGTCAATCTTTGTGAATAATTATTAGACAACGTATTTGAGCTAGTTGAATTGTTCACCTTAGTGGATCATCCTATGAGTGATATCCATAATTCCCTTAGGGATTTCTTTGGTAGAATTGGTTGTTTGCCAAAATCATCTAGTGATTCATTGGATGAAAATATGCATAGGTTCATCTAAAATTTCATTGATCAAGATCCTTTGGTTTTGTCTCACATACAGGTCCCAAATTTCTTGCAAGATAGGAGGTGTTTTGGTCTTGTAGGGAAACATGGAGTCTCCATGTGTATTCATGCTAAATTCTTGGGCCATGGCTTATGTATTGATGAACACCATCTCATTTGGTCCCAAATAGACAATAACATCATTATATCATCTAATAAATACTTGAACAATCTCTCTCATGTCGCTAAAGGTTAGAATTCACAACAAACATTCAATGTCTATATTCTGGAATATGTGGGGAGCTATGAGGGTGAATGGTTATGAAACATCAATAGGGTCAAGCTGAAAGATCTTCTATTTAGCTTCATGCAGGTATTCAAATGGCTACTAATCACTATATTTGGTCTATCAAAGTGCCATGTCAACACCCATGGATTCCTTTTGTGATTTAGATATGGGTCAGATTAGTGGCATGGTATCCATATTGGCATGAGAAGATATTTGACTACTTATGAATGATTTGTGTAATGGAAATGGTTTAGCTTTTGATAGTTATAGTTCTAAAAAATATGCTAAGGATGAAATGTGAACATGGAGTTCAAACTTAGATTTTATAGATTTTGTGCCTCTTGGCTTCCACATCTAGGCCATGCCTAGCTGTTCACTTGTCTTGAATGTAATGGTGGATGTGGTGAATAAATTTCCTATATAACCATTAAATTATTTAGTCATTAGCACATGTGTGGAGTTATGTTGTTATGCCCTTAGTTATTCATGTAAGGGGTACAAGCAATTGATGTTGATTCGCCACTGATTTATTGAAGATCACATCCATTGACCCTTGGATCCTAAATTTAATTTTGGTGGATGACCATTATCTAATGCATATCTTGTTGATGTGAAAATTTGACATCTTTTATGGACTTAATATTTTTCAATCAGTCCTCTTTGACTTTTTTGGTGGTACACATGGATCTTGCTGTACACATCTAGTGCACATGATGCTTGGTCTTTATACTTCACCAATGTTAATGCTGAGATCATATAAAAACAAAAAAATAGAAAAAAAACACAAAAAAACTTACAAAATAGAGAAATCATAATTTACATGCTGTTACTTAGTACCCGCTCAGCTTGTGAAATGAGATTAATAGACTATTAGTGGTAGGGTTTGAGGTTACAACCATTTACTCACCCTGAAAATACAATTCCCTATATATCCCTTCAAAATAACATTCCTTGCTACATTAAGTCATGTATAATGTAAGTCCCTTTCCATTTTATTTTTAGTTTTCCTAGGAATGCTCTAAACTGAATATCATACAATAAAACTAGCTGCTCTTTATGAAATTATTTATGGCATAGGTTCCTGTCATGTCATGATTTCTAACTTTATTTATGTACTTCCTATGTCAATGTTTCTATTCATCTAAACTCATCCATCTTATTTATTTCTAGGAGTTTATTAGTAAGAGATTCATGATCTCTTAAATGCATTCCCATAGCAATGCATAGACTAGGTACTAGATACTCTACAGGCATGACAGATTCTAAACCATACACCAACTAAAATGGTGTAAATACTATATCCCTTTTATAATTTATTTGATATGCCCATAATATCATATGAGTTTGATCTTCCTAGTCATCCCATATGACATTGCATATTTTGTGAGCATTTTACCCAGTACTTTATTTGAAGCTGTAGCCTAGTCATTCACTTATACATGATAAGTAGTTATTTTATGATGAGAGATCATAAACTATTTATTCAAAGCCTTGATGGTATTATTAATTAAGTTAAATCCCCTATTTTTGACTAATTTTATTGAACATCTAAACTTGGTATTGATATTTTCATATAAAAACTTCACTACTTCTTTCATACTACAACTAGTTGTGGTAGTAGTTTCAACTCACTTAGTAAAATAATCTATCATAGTAATGATGTATTTAGCTTTGCTACACTTTTTTGGTGGGTTGGTTAGTCATACAAAATTAATACCCCACTATTTGAGTGAAATCTTTGTTAATAGGGGTTAAAACAACATCTCATCTTTCTGGAGTGGTTTTCCCATACATGGCAGACATCATAATGCTACACAACTCTATGTGCTCCTAGAAAAAAATTAACCACCATAGTTTTATCTATAAAATATTTCTCATGTTATCCTCTCCTACAAAATGTCCTCTTATGACTCCTTGATGAGCTTCCTCCAAGAGTTCAAGGTGTTCATGCTCGAGGATAACCCTATACAAGACTTCATCCTATCCCAAGTGATATACCAGTCCATTAATGATAGTATATGGTAGTCCTTTGGTCACAAACTACTTTTTATCTCATTCTTGAATGTGTGTATGGAATATTCCATACTCAAGGATTTTGGCAATGGATTTTAAGTTTTTATGAATCATAGAGTCATGAAAGAGGTCCACATTAGGTGAATCTTCTTGTAGTTCTTCTGGCTCTTAACCATTTAGAATATGGTTGAGGTGTTTAGGCCCCATATTTTCTCTACATGGTTTTACATTTATACAAAATTTAAACTCTTTAAATAACATCAACTAATAAGATATTTGTCCTCCTAACATCAATTTGTTGACCAGATACCGTAGGGCTTGATAGTAAGTGAAAACATCAAATGTTGTCACTAAAAGATAGTGATGGAATTTTTGAAGTGTGAATACAATGGATAATGATTCCCATTTTGTATTTGTATAATTTTTCTCTATATTTGATAATTTTTGGCTAGTAAAGTGGATAGGATGATCAAGCACACCATCTTTAGGCTACGCATGTACAACACCAACTACAATGCCCAAAGCATCTACATGTACATGAAATGTCTTACTCCATTCTAAGAAAACAAGTATGGGCACATTGATCAGTCATTGTTTTAGTTTAATGAAAGCTATTTGGCATTCATATGTCCATACAAACTTTTTATTCTTACATAGTAAGGTTTCTAGTGGAGATGAAATTGTTGTATAGCCTTTGATAAATTTTTTATAGTAACCTATGTGCCTGAGAAAGGAGTGTACTTTAGTAGAACTAATAGGTGATGGCATACTCAAGATTACTATGATTTTAGCCTGATCCACCAAGATTCCATTACTACAGACATTCCCAATTAAAAAACCAAAAGGTGTAAATAATAAACATTTCTTCAAATTTAAAGTGATTCACAGATATCGACATCGTTATAACAACAAATGCAACTTAGATAAATTCTCTTTGAAAAGGGAGAAGACTGCCTAATCATCTAGGTAAACTTCCAAGAAATCATGGATGAAATACTTGAATGTTATAACTACTTCACATAAGAACACCATAGGATAATTATTCAAGCCAAATGTCATGAGTTTATATGAAAAAAACCCCACTCTATTGCAAATGTTATTTTGGCTCGATCCTCCTTTATTATCAGAATTTGATGATATTAACTGAACCCATCATTGAAAGAGTAAACTTCATGTCTTATAATAGACTCTAAAACATCATCTTTAAATGGTATTGGAAAAGGATAATTTATTTAGGCATCATTTAGAATGCGGTAGTCCCCACATACCTAAATTTCTCCTATTTTCTTGGGTTGAACTACCATTGGGCTTACCTAGTCAGTTTTTTCTATTGGATAGCTTACCCTTATGCCTTGAATTTTTTCCAATTTTTCCTTTACCTTTAGCTTCATATTAGGATTGAGTTTATATGGCCACTTCTTGATTGGACATGCACTCTCTTTCAATTCAATGTGCATCTCACCAAGATATGGGTCGACTCCTTGAACCTCTAAAAATTTGGTGGGAAATATGTCTTGGTAATCCCTCAGAAGTTGTAAGGCTTTCAAAATTTTAGTCTCCATACAATAGTCAACAACGCTTGCTAGTTTTTAAACCTCCTCTATTCTTATGTTAAAAAAATGCTTCTTAAGAGGTTGATGATAAATATTGCATTTTCCTTCATCCAGATATTCCTAGATCTTCCTTTGCCCTTCCTATTCTAGAATTTAGATGATATGCATCTTATCTTCTTCATTTAGTTATGTACTTGTGTCCTTGAGTGGTTCTATAGGCCACTTAGGTTCAAATAAATCATTCAAATTTAAATTAGTATCAAAATCAAAAATCTTCACTATCCTCTATCTCATCCTAGATTCAATGACAAGGATGCATCAAAGCTTTTTCTTCAGTCTTAACATATTTATACCTTTGAAACATTGAATTAAGATTGGAAGCTGTATTTTTCTATGTAGTTGATTTTATTGTGGTGCTCAAATCTTATACACACCCATGGCATAGAAATTACTTGAGTTTCTTTAGTGCATCATGAACTAGAGGATTTTCATCTTCAAAGATAAAAGTTTGTTATGAAATCACTCTACATTTGTGCCCAGTGCTTGGTTTCTCTCCTAACTCTTGGTGCATATACTATGTTGTAGGTAGTGCAGTAAGTATATAGTGTAAAATGTGAACCCAATACTTGGGTATCACATGTTACTTATTCCAAACTTTAACACATTTCTATACATAAATCTCAGGGTACTCACCTTCTTGAAAAGATAGCTAGTTAGTTTGGATGAATTGTGGTAGTTAAAATCTATTGATCATATGCTCGCAAGAATCATCCCATTAAAGTTTGTCATTATGGTGAGTTTCCCACCAATTTGCAACAACTCTATTTAAGGCATAGTTCAGTGTGTTAACCCACTGATTAATAGTTAGTATATAGACTTGCAAGCATAGAATAAAATCATTGATGTCCTCTATTGCATAATATATAGGTAGATGATGTTCATGCACAAAGACCATCCTCATGGGTTAGAGTTCATGGTCACTATGGGCCTAGTTAAGGAGATGAGTATCTAAATCACCATTGATAAATGAATCTACTTCCCAAGGAAAAGTGCCTTCCTTTATCAGTTATATGTAATCCTACATGTGATCATTGTCTTGATATAATAAATTAACTTCTAAGTGAGTGGGAGATTTTGCAAACATGGAAGAAGAGTCTTCAATAAAAAACTAATTCATAATTGGCTACATAGCTACTGGTTTTAGTCTCTATTGTTCTAATGTGTTCAATTTTTGGGTGAGTAATGATTGTAGTTGAGGTTTGTCATGCTATTATAGGAAGTTGCATTGTGCTACTCATAGAGCATTTATATTCTCCTTAGTATTGATCTTCATCTAACTAGTTTCTTGTGTAACATGTGGGGAGTTTGGTTGAGTATGAATTATGTATAATTTGTGTGCTCTATTGAGAGAAATGACCACAATCTTATCACCTCAATGTTCCTCAAGCTAGTTATGTACTATATTAATAGTCATTTGACCATCATACACCCATTTTTTCTATCAATGCAGGGTAGTGCATTGTTATAGTTTTCATGTCTATGACCTCAAAGTCTCCTCACAGAGATAATTATGTGACTTTGATCTCAATGTCCTCCAGTCTTCCAATAGGCTCAACTCTTTTATAGTTAGCTAAGCTTAGAGTTACTGGGTTATAAATAAGATTTGGTTGTCCAATCGATTCTCATGTGGACTGGGAATCATATTTACTATGATGCCAAAATAAAATAAGCATTTGGGATCTTGTATCCAAAAACCTCAATATCAATCCATGCATCAACATCCAATGGTTTCTTCATCTTGACATACCAGACCATTTTTTAATCTTTTATTAGCCATGTTGTGCACATTCTAAAAGATTATGTAGTAGATTTATGATGTTCTATGACATATCTTTATTTTACAGAGTAAGCAAAAGTTTTAGTAGATCTATGAGCATAGTGACAACTCCATATTATCATATGACGTGCACAATTTGGCCATATATTTATGCATCAATTATTATAGCATCATAATTAGTAGTTTTCTATTATTGAATGTTTTTTAATAACTATATAGCTTTGTTCATAAGATCCTTTTTTTAGCTAGATCTAGGTATTTGTCTTGTCTAACCTTTTGAATGCCTTGATCTTCAAGCATCTTGAGTAGGGCCAGTCCTTTTTTTACATGTTGTTTCCATGTTAAAACATTCAAAAAAACATTTTATTTAGGTTTTTCACTTACCATGTTTACATTTTAGATAGCTTTGTCCTTCCTTTGCTTCTCTAAAATAGGGAAATATTCTATATCATTCTAATTAGAGACTATATAGTATTCATAATATGATTGTCTTTACTGATTCATTGGGTAATTTGTTTGGGCATGATTGTTCTCTCTATATAGGTAATATTGTAGAGTAGGATGATAATAGTTGTTTCCTCTACTGCCTTAAAATTCCCCTTTACAACTGCCTCAACCTCTTCCTCTATTATATTGATATCCCCATTAGTATCCTCCTTATAGCTGCATAGAATTCAAATATTGGTATTACTAATTATTATCTCCCATAAATAATTGTTGTTTCATAACTAGAGGATTATAATTTGATTATTTTGGTTGGGTTATGGGTGAACTCCAAGGTGTTACATACTAGTAATGAGGGGATGGGGGTGTCCAACCCAATGAATAAGGGGTCCATCTATCCAGACCATGAGGTTGGTACTATGATGAACTCAAAATCCACTATGGACCCATTTGGGTTGTATAATTACTATCAACCTTTGGGCCTTGGATTGTTTGCTTCACTAAGGAGATTTGCTATGCTAAAATGATAAGCACATTTTTGGAGATACGCTCTTTAAGTTCATACAAAGATCTACAATTCTTGTCATCATGGCTAGTTAACTTACATAAATGACAATATAGATTATAAGTATTTTTTATTTATTATTGTAGAATATGGAATTATGTTGTGGCATGCCCTACTACTCAGTAAATTTTGCATATTTTTGTCTTTACTTTAGACAATCATTTTGGTGGTGTCCTTTTTCGCACTCTATACACCATAGGTTCAATTTAGGATTTTTTATTTCATGATACTGCTCCATTCTTTTCATGAAATACTATAATGTGTTTTCAAATTTGGATTTAGTAGTAGGAGCTTATCCATAATATTTGATTTGTTCTACATGCAGTGCAATAGTTTTGACATCTAATTTAGTCTCATATTATGATTGCATAGTGGCAAACCAAATCCTACCTCATAGTCCTTCAATGAATGATGCTAATTTGTATTTATATGTGAAAAAAAATTCTGCTTTGTTCATTACATCATAAAATTTATGATCATATTCACAGATTGACTCTCCAGACTTTTGCCTTATCTCTTTCAAGTCTTGTATTATTTGGCTAGTACATTTCTTAATCTTAAATTCTATGATGAGCCAATCTTGAAATTATTTAAAACTTGATTATTGTAGATATATTTTGTATATTAAATATAATGATCTCCTAGCTAAATCCCCTATTAATTTGCTCTTTTGTAAATTTTCATTAGTGACACCCTTAACCTGTCATTTCATTTTATAATTTAGCAGGTACTATTTAGGGTCTATAGACCCATCATAGATGGAAAAATTTAAGAATATTCCTAATTGATTCATCATAGTGACTGGTATAGATAGATTCTTCTACATAGGTGTATTTGAGGTGACTGTGTCCTAAGTGCTCCTAGCTACATACTACTCTACGCACTATAGTATTTTTTTTGCATACTCTACTTGTCTACACTTCTTGTTGTTCTTAAACTTCAACTAATCTTATATAATTAAAATCATTCCTAATTTATTTTATTGAATCTCCATGCCCCAAAAAATCATATGCTTTGAAAATGGTTTTTCCCAACTCTTATCCTTCAGATTAGCTAGCTAAAAACTTCTACTAGGACAAATAAGATTGGGCTGTGTGGACCCATACACTTCTGGTGAATAATTATTTCTAGTGACTTCTTTATCTAATGAAATTTAGTCTATGATTAACCTATGACTAAGTTCTATTTATCTTTTTAATTCTTCTACTTCTATCAATACCCTTTCCTATAGTTGCAGACTACTTTTATCTTCTATCTGTTGTACTCCCAGACTACTCTCATCTTCTTCTTCGTATGTCTCTTATTATACTCATTATTCATCTTCTCATTCTATCTAATATCATCAAACATCATTCTCTTTCCTTTACCTTCACTCATTACCTCTTGTCATGTGTTCATCCTCTACTCTACTACTATTTTTACTTCCATTCATAGCTACTTGGGTATTCATCTCTTTATTCCATCTATTCTATTATCATTGTTCCCTTTTTGAATCTACAGTTATAAATCCATTCTATAATCAAACTCAAGATTTAATCACTCATCTATCCATCATTTACCATCATGTTCACACATCCCCATACACCTGAAGTGAATACTCTATACTGGATGGAGTAGGCACCATGGCCTTTTCCACCACCAACATCTTCAATAGGAAAGGTAGTCACTGCAAAAAAATTCATCTAATTCCTCAAATTAAGTAGTCCTATACAACTTCAAATTATATATATATACTTGTATTGAAAACTTAGTAGTGTATCCATCTATAGCAATGGAAACCTAGTAGTGTATCACTCTTGTCCAATTAGTTTCCATTTTCACTAAATGGTTTATTTTTTATTTGGTCCAGGTAATGGTTTATTTTACTTTGGGATGGAAGCAATAGTACTCCAATGTTGTCAACTGATTAATCAACAATTCAAGTAGTTTTCACCAAAAAATCTCATATATTTCATTATATATATGCTCCTGAATGATTTCACTCATGGTGAGACCCATCCTTTTGGATTATTCTTCTGTGAAGTGTCATATTTTTTAGTCTATCCAAGTTTCAATATCTCTTTGTCTCAGTAACCATCTTAGCATAGCTTCCTCTAGAAGGAGTGTTTCCATGGTCACCACATGATTGTTAGCAGAGGTTCCTAGTTTATTAAAACATGCTAAGGATGAGGATAACTAATTTTTATTAGTTGGCATAGAATATTATAGAGAATCCATATTTAATAAAAGCATGATAGAAATGAGTTATTATGTGATTGAAAGGAACTAAGATTAACCAAATTTTTCTTTATGGTTATAGAGCATTTAGATTACTTTAAGATAGATTAATCCAATCATTAACTATGATAACATATATAAAGAATAACATAAGAAATATGATAGGTAACCATAAACAAAAAGTCTATATTGATCTTAGAAAAGGTCATCAACTTATTCATACAAACGTACATATTTATAATCACTTCAATTCTTGACTATTCATATTATTCATTGTACATTAACACCAAAATGAGGAGACTATTCATCTTCTATCCTTTTTCAAGTTAAGAGGATAAGACAAAATACATATAGCTAATAATTTCCTATATAATGTATGAATATTCAAATAATATCATGCACAATTTTTTTTATCAATTTAATTATCCTAAAAATGCCACTATTTGGTAATACAGTTCTATCATATTCTACAGTGCTAGTAGTAACCATGATACCAGTGCCTAGCCTAGTGGTTAGAGGCCTTGGAAGATAAACACCAGGATAAGTACTAGTAGGACATGCACCCTAGGTATTAACTATTCCCTAACCCTGGATTTATTATGAGATGGACATGCACCTTCTTAAGTATTAAGGAAAGGATAACACCATAGAGAATGTGCTCAAGTGTCAATTATAATGGTGCACTTGGGGAATAACCTAGTCTAAATGCAAGGTAACCCAGTTTGCAACAACTTTACTTGATTGTGCCCATAGTTAGTACAATAAGTTTGATCCTACCAGGTTATGGGTGATTATGAAACCCTAAAGGAAGCCTTCTTAAAAGAGTTTGATATAACTAAGTTTGAGAAGTAGAGCATCATCATTCTCAAGGAGATCAACCAAGGATTATTAGAGAACATGCACTTGTATGATACTAGATTCAAGACTCTCCTTTCCAAGCTCCATTATAATATTCACCCCTCCTAGCATGTGTAATAATTCATTATAGGATTGCTAGTACCTTTCTAAAGGGTGATCTATGTGAAAATAGTCATAGACCCTTAGGAAGTTCTTGAAGTCATACTCAGAGCTGAGGTAGTTATGAGCACTAATACAAGAATAAATCCCTTTATAAAGGTAAATAAATTACATCTATGGCCTCCCAACTACAAAATTTAACCACTAGTTTATCATAAGATGATCAAAGTAGGTTTTCATGCACTGATTATGAGATGAAGGGTCATAATAGAAATAACTACCCTCAAAGGAATGTGTACACACTGCTTATTAACTATCAAGTTTATCACAAGGTGCATGATGCTCGCAACTACTTATTATAATGAAATAGTTAGGTCGGCATAACCTTATATTGTAAGTTGTGTGATGCCTATACTCACACCATAGTTGACTACTGAGTTGATCATATGCACCAAAACATGAAGAGAGGCACACGATAGGTAACTATAATAGTTATAGGGTAGGTGAACTAAGGAAATGATGGTTATGTCCAATAGAATGTTGGTTGTCAGAAACAAAAAGGTGTCAAAGGGCAAGGTGAAGGATGTGGTAGAGGAAGATTCCCACTATGATCATGTTACAAGTGTGGGTCAATCGAGTACTATTAGCATGACTACCTAATGCATCCAACATGCAGGTATTATTGATGACCACATCTAGTCGAGGAATACCCTAACTTATACAAAAAACTAACCTAAGATAGGTTGGGTACCAATAAGGGTATAGGGATGATCAGGAATGAGCCTAAAGAGGTGAAATGGGCTCCAAAATCACAACTAACATAGATGGAGTTAATCAAAGTATAGGATACTACCTAGAGTGGATTTACCACTCAACTAATAATTACACCAATACTAAAGTTACACTTAGAATATGGGGTGTTGAGTTTCATTGAGTGTATTACACAACCAGAACCCAAAGATATGCCTTATCTAGACCCTACATGCCAAAAATATGTACTACAAAAATCCATGAGTGCGATCCAAAACCTCTAAAGAGAGGTCCATCTAGTGTGAGACTTAGAGGCATAGGTTGTTACCTCCCTCAAAAATCAAGATGACTAGGAGGTTAAAGAGCAATAACTGATGGATATATTTCACCTCTTACAAACAAAATGGATGCTACGACTATTAAAGAAATTTCTTCTAGACCATGTAGGACAATAGTCAGTTGAATTTGTTGTGTCATGCATGAAAAGGGTATGAGAGGTCAAGCATACCCAAAACATCGAGTATGACCAAGAAATCCTAGTGAATACCATGATCAATGGATGTTTTTTATATAAGGTCCTAGTTGATACCAATATTGAGGTCAATATCCTAACCAAGAATGCATGGGAAAAAATGGATAAGATAGCCTTGAGGCTTTCTCCCCATGTACTCTTCATGGATAATAAGACCTGAGCATAGTCAATAAAGATTTTGAGGGAACCATTATAGATATTATGGGCATCAAATTCCATTCAAAATTTAAGGTTATTGAGTTGGTTGCATAAGATAACTACCTAGTGCTTCTAGGAAGGCTTTCATGCTACGCCAACATTGTTGATATGTGCTTTAAGAAGTGATATATGACCTTTGAAAATGGAAAGGAAAGGGTAGTGATTCCCCTTTAAAGTGACCAAGGACCCTCCTATGTGGAGAGTGTTTATCTAGAGGATGAGATAAATCATATATATAACATTATGGCATAAGGCATCAAGAATATCACTCCTTATAATCAAGGAGTGCTCTGTTGGGAAGATGGGTAGTCAACCTTATACACTACTGATGTCACTTATGATAGATGGGTTAAAGAGGATTATGAGGACATTAGTTATAGATGATACTTGGTGCATGAAAAAGTGTTAAATCCTATGAAAATTGGTTGGGTCTAGATTGGTTACACTTTGAAATGATGGGTCTCACACCATGAAGAGGAAGTAAAGAGAGTACTCCACCTGAGTAAGGCAATCTTGAAGCACTCCCAAAATTTGAGGGGAGCAAAATAGTGTAAATATATTTCCATGACCTTGAAGTATATATCCCTAAATGGATAGTAAAAATTGGCATAGGAGTGTATACATTAAGAAGAATTATTGCATGTTGGTGGAAAGTGCAAAGGTCTAACTTGTTAACTTGGCCAGAGGTAAAGGCAACTATTTATACTATTTTTGGGAGGAGTAACAAGAACTTGGATATCTTGGAATACTATAGTGACTCTAATCATGTGGTACATGTGCACCTATGTGAAGATACATTTACTAACTGTAGCATGACTACTCCAAATTGCTTGTTAATGCATGCCTTTTACATGACTATGAAGACATGGGCAACACATGGTATGTGGTCAATGAGATGAATTGAGAAATAACCAATTAGGAGGAACTTAAGGATAATTTTATGCACACTTTCTCCTTTTAATCACAAAACTTGGAGTTAGTCATGCTGCTATAAATAATCTAGAGGGTAGTGTTCAAGGACATCACCATCATCAAGGAGTGCCTGAAAGACATGTTTGGGTAAAAAGGGCTGGCACTCCTAAATTTATTTAAGTAATAGATTATCAATAGTGAATTAAGTGAAGAAGATAATTAAACTTATAAGGATTTCTCCTATAAAATGTTGACCATCAAAATAAATCTCATGCACCAAGTAGATGATAGTGTTCCTAATGATGAATACCCCACTCATCTTCACATAGATACAGCATAGAAAACTCAATAAGTTAAGGACTCACACTAGGAGAATAATGAACCATACCACAAACCATTAAATATCATCAAAGTGGACATCAGTATAGGAGAGACAAATATGGCCACTCTAGGCACCTATTGGTCTAATGTAGAGCTAGTGCACACCATAGACCTCCTGAAAGAGTTTTAAGACTTTTTCCCCAAAACTTATTAGGATATAAAGGGAACCTACCCATGCCTTGGGAGGATGAGCATAAACTTAATTTATGGTGAAATATTAGTAAAAAATCACACTTAGAATATGAATCCCTACCTTCATGATAAGGTCAAAATAGAGATCGATGCAATGCTAGTCATAGGGGCCATTTACCCTATGCAGGAGTCCAAGTGGGTAAGCTCAATGGTAATAATCATCAAGAAGGATAGTCATATTAGTATTTTCATCAATTATAGAATGCTTAATACCACATACATTAATGACCCCTTCCTAACTCTGTTCATCGATGAATTCCTGAAAGGTGTCATAGGCTACGAGATCTACACCTTCACTGATGGGTTATCTAGCCACCACCAAGTCTAGATTGAGGAGGATGATAAGCCCAAAACAACCTTTAAAACTAAAAGGGGTTATTTTTATTATACCATGATGCCCTTTGGAATCAAGAATGCACCAGCTATGTTCTCTAGAGTGGTGATTACTTCATTTAAATACTTCATCCACATGTTCCTCTAGGTTTATCTAGATGATTGGATAGTGTATGGCCTCATCAAAGACCATTGTGATAACCTACACCCAATGTTTTATAGGTTTAGGTAGATTTAAATATCCTTAAACCTTAAAAATTACATCTTTACAACACCATTTAGAACCCTACTTGGGTACATCATTTTTAAGGATGGTTTGCTCATTGATCTAGCAAAGATTATCATCATCATTTAGCTCCAGACTCCTTCCACACATAAATATGTTCACACCTTTATTGGCCACTATGGGTATTATAAAAAAATTATGAGTTATGAAAAGATCATGACTTCACTAGAAGATCTCTTATTCAGTGATGGACCATTATAATAGGGTAAAGTGCAAGAGGATACTTTAATACCTTAAATCTTATATAAGCTAGTGCTCCTATCTTGCATTTTCCTAACTAGATAACCCCGTTCCACATACATATCGAAACTTATAGCTCTATGATTAGTGAAATCTTGGCACAACCTGATGAAGGAAAAATGGATCATCCCATATCCTTTAATAGCATAAAATTAACAAGGTAAAAGTATAATTATACTATAACCAAACACGAAGTGCTTGCCATGGTCTACACCTTGTAAAAATTTAGGTAATATTTACTGGCAACCCCATTCATCTTTTTCATAGACCATAAGGTGCTTAATTAACTCATAAATAAGCTTATTCTCCATGGGCACATTTGTATATGGATCATTATGTTTCAATAATTCTAGTTCTCCATTGTTGTCAAGCTTGGAAAATAAAACTTGGGCCCATACAATTTGTCCCACATAGACTCAGGTGATGTAATGGCACTAATTGAGGATGATATGTTGAATGCACAAATGTATAAGATATATTGCACCCTTGAAGACTTGGTATAAATATCAACCTTTCTAATATCTAGATCTACACCCTAAATAATGATAACAAAATAAAAGAAACAACTTACAGTTTATGCCACTCATTTTCAGTTCATTAAAAGGGAATTGTACAAACTAGGTTGAGATGAAGTTCTGCATTGATGTTTTTTAGAGCATGAAAGGGACTCCATCCTAAATAAGGTGCATGAGGGGATTTTAGGAGACCATTTTATAGGAGATGAAATTGTGCACAAGGTACTATAATCAAGCTTGTGGTGGCTAAATCTATTTAAAGATGCAAAGGAGTGTGTTAAGGTATAAAACATATGTCAGTACCTAGAGAAGCCCAACCACTAGGATGTAATGCCTCTCATTCCCATTCTTTCCTAAGTTTCATTTGAGAAATAGACCATGGAATTTATTGGGCCCATTACCCCTATAGTAAGGTGAATAGGTGTGAGGTATATTCTAGCAATCATTGAATATTTCACCAAGTGGGTTGAGGCCATGAAAACCAAAAACTACATACTCACCACATCTACATGATTCATATGGTAAAACATCATAATCCTTTATGGGTGTCAACTCATCTTGATTAGCGATAGGGGAACACACTTTATAAATGAAACTATGTAGATCTTGCTAACAGAGTACATGGTGGTACACCATAAGACAATACCTTACCATCCCTAAGTAAATGGCATAGCTAAGGCATTCAAAAAGATCCTAGGGATGTGCCTCATAAAGATATATGATGTTGGTCACAAGTATTGGGATGATTAAGTGTCGATAGTAAATAAGTAGTACTTTGAGGCTACAAGTAAAATGCTTATGATATTTTCATGCATAATTCTAGCTAAATGAGTCAGGCATGGATGCTCTCCAAGAACTTGAGGCTAGACACCTAATTTATGGGGATGTGAAGTTTACTAGAGTTTGACATAGGTGCACCAGCTTTTTGAGCATAATATTCAAGAAGCAAGGTATATTTAGGCTTATAGAATGGTTAGTTTGGTACTTTCAGTCATAATTCTAGTTAGGTGAGTCAAATGCGAATGTTTTCTAAGTACCTATGCCAAACACCTAAGTTTATAGGAACATAGAACTCATCAAAATTGGAGAAAATGTGAACTAAGAGAGATATAATATGGATTGAATATGCACAACATGATCATGCACAAGAGATCTAATAAGAATGTTGCACTAGAGGGATAACACAAGGGATTTGTATAGAGTAAAAAGGGACATGGAAAGATGTTTAAATCATAGTGAAATCAAATAAGATAGACAAGTGCATTTTAAATATAAGTACAACTGGAAAGGGAAATGGGACTAATGAGGCTAAATCACATGTATGTAAGGTGTTGTGCCCAAGTTACCATATTGAAGTTGAAATTCATGCTAAGAGATCAAAGTGAAAGAGAATATCATCAAGATAAGATGACATCCACCCATATTGAGGTGGGAAGTGACCATTTGAACTACACATCACTTCACCCACAAAAGTTTAGGAGAGGTTAATGTCGTGGCGATGGAGGCACAAAGATACACATTGAATGCATAAATAACAAAAGTTTTTAATGGATTTTGTGAGGTGTAACAAATCCCAAGGAGTTTAGGTACTACCACACCATTAATGAACCTCAATTAAGGTGTTAGATGATAAGTATAGGTATAAAGTAATGAAAAATTGACTATGTCAGGTTATAAACCTTATGCTACTTAAAATTTCTAGAGCAAATACAATGAACTAGAGAACCAAACTAGAGAAACCATGTTATATCAAGACCCTAAGCACCCCTCGATGCCAAAATTGGATGATTATGTAGAGGAATGAATTGATTTCCATATGATATTAGTAGAAGAAAGAAAGGGGCATGATTGGGTAAAGAACTAGGTAGTTGTTTACTAAGGTGATACTAAGACTACCATTAATAGTACATGAATCTCAAGATTCAAACATATAGTCACAAACCTCATAACTATGTGAAGCACCAATAAAGATTAAAGTCCTTGGAAAGATCAACAGATCAAGATTGAACACCAAAAAATTTAGAATGGGTAAAATGAAAATGAGCTTGGGCCTATAATAGGCACTAAAATATGCCAAGAGAGCTTGACTACCAACAAAAGCCATCATTATGAAAATAAAAGTACCACTAGTAGAAGGGGTGAACATTTCCCAAATTGATCTAGAGGTACTCAAGAAGCTATTATACTAGGATATGTAGTTTCTTGAATAAGTGTTGATGGGAGAAAAATGGGTTTCATTCATGTACAACTACCACTTGAAAGAGTACAATCATCAACCCTTCAAAAATGTGAATGACCTAATGCAAAACTGGTTTGTAAACATAGGGGAAAAGACTTCATAAGGTGAAGTGATCTTTGATGTCTCTATCTAGGACAAGCTAATGATCACTGACATGATGCAACTCTATGATTTACCAAGTTTTAGAAATCTAAGGGAACTTATGAAGTTTTTCCTCTCTCACATCCATAGGAATAGATTTTATTTTGTGGGGAGGTTCATGAGGCTTTTTACAAACCTCATTGACTGAATCACTAGACTCCACAACTCTAATATAGACATCCACCAATTAATGGTAGATGTTGAAGTTGAAAGGGTCAAAAAGCTCCTAGGTTACTAGAAAAGAGGCTTTATATTCTCGATCAAGGATATCGACAATCTTGGGATGAGGGTAGTAGCGTGCTTCGTGTGTTTCAAACTATGTCCAGGTAAATGGTTGGTAGATGTGATAAAATCCTACTTGTACATCACGTACCACATAGCATAGGGGATAAAACTCAACATTACCAAGTTCATCATAGAGGACATGATCAAGAATGTGCTCGAATGTTGAATGGTAAAGGATACCTTCTATTGGGGTTCCATATTGATCTTAATTTTGATGGAGGAGATTGACATACCTAATGGTGATGAAAACAACTTATGCTTCTTCTTAGTGCATAATGAATCCTTGACACTCAAGTATTAGAACCTCACTTGACCCTTACTTTCACCCCAAATTATACAGTGCATGTAATGGGATGGTGCACTTGGTACATTGAAGATTTTAGATAAGAATAGTGTATATTGGAAAAAATCCCATAGAGTTTCTTTGGAATGACAATTTTTTGCATGATGAATTAATTCCATGTCATTCAATTGGTGCTCTTAGATGGGAATTGCTCGAGTTGGTTGAACTACCTTATGCATTTTTAACCAAGTACTTCAAGGAGGCATTTTATAGAATCCCCAATGTGCAGTAAATAGATATCCCAATAAAGACCATGGATGAATAAATATGTAGGATGAAGTAGCAATACATGCACCTAAAGAGAAAATTAACTAAGGATGAGGAGTATGATTCATATGCCACCAACATCTATCCCCTCTAGAGAGAATTAATCGTTGGGCACATCCACAGGCTCTTCTATGAGATGAATCCAAGGAAGAAAGGTACACTCAAGAGCAAAGATAATTATCTCCCCCTTAAGGTCAGTGAAGAAGGAGAGTTAGCACTAGTGGCACCAATAAAATCCCCTTAGAATAAGTAGGGATAAATCTTAGAGGAAATATAGGAATGCCTTTGTTTGAAGATCACATATGAAGATGAAACCACCTTCTCTACAACAAAGAAGAAGCACATGGTATTCACACTAGGAATTACTTAACCCAAGATAAGGGAGAAGAAAAAGAATAAGTCTAAGGGGATAATGGCAATGGCCACAATAACCTTGGTAGATATGGAGGCACAAGGGGTGAAAAAAGAAGAAAAATCATAGTGGGTGCAAGAAGAAGAATAATACTAAGGAGGGACAAAAGTCTATATTGTCCAAGAAGAAGAAACTAAGGAAGAGCCCAACACTAAAAAAATCCATGAAGCTCTCCAATAAAACACTACTAACATACTTGGGGAAGTAGAAACATCAAGCACCACAACCATAAAACCCACAATGTAGCCTCAACAAGATGATGAGGAGATGAGGCACTAACAGACAAAACTGGGACTCATTCATGATCATATATAAGCAGTACTGAAGTTACATCAAAAAAGGTAAGCCATGAAGGCCAAGTTAATGACCCAAGTAGAGATTAACAAGGTCAAGGCTGAGGAGATAAGGGCTGAAGAGGAAAAGACAATCACTATCATAAAGAAGAGAAAAGAGGAAATAAAGAAGGCTAAAAAGGAGAAGGCTAGGAAAGAGATGTAAGAAAAGAGGGTTTCTACAAGCATGATACCCATGATGGAAAAATTAACAGAAGCATCTAGTGCCCCCACAAGGATAGTGGAGGAATCTACATCATAGGCATACCCAAGTAGTAAAGGGGTGTTTAGAGATAAGGGAGGTGATACTAGCACCTTGTAGAAACAAAATAGAGAGTGTAGCTGAAATCCAATGGACTCAGGAGGGTGAAGCTGGCACTAAAGAGAAGAAATAAGTGGATGAAAGGGACAGGTCTAAGGAATAACCCCTACTAGAGAGATAATAAGCATTATAGGAGAGATCTAAATAAGGCACTAGCTCTAATGAAGAATATATAGAGTAGATGGAGTTAGCCACCTAAGAAAAATAATTTGAGCTAAGATTATAAGAGAAGGCACAAAAGGGAATCATAAATGAATACTACTACATGATGGAGTGCATTCCCTCTAGATCCACCATGAAACTAACATGCCATCAACTATCCTTTGCATTTGATAGTTATATGGATGAACCTCAATTTGAGGTATCATAGAAGGTGATCCTCAGAGTAGAAAAACAAGAGGAAGGGAAAGACTCACTTTATTTCAACCCCCATACAATGAACCTAGTAAGGTTGACTAATGTAGTCCTTTGAATGGATTTTGAGGTAGTGTGCAATATCATCATCAATGATGTTTGAGTCTCAAGCTAGAAAAGGATCACACTAGAGGAAGAGGAAAAGAACAGGGCCATTAGATTCAAATTATAACAACTAGGAGAGTGTGAGGAGGAAACCAAGTCATTCCTCCTATATGGCATCAACACTTCAAATTTATTAGAGGTCAACAAGGTGTGTGCACTAGTGGAGTAGATGTTCCCAAGATTGAATGTGAAAATAGTGTTATAATAAGAGGAGGACCCTTGCACCAACATCAAGAAAGAGATCATCATGAATCTCAAAGAGGTAGAAGACCTCTTCACAAATCTGGAAAAGGGCACATAATTGGTTGATGCAATTTTTTTGAAACTTCTCCACCCAAGAATCATTCATCAACACATTCCTCGTAAAGTCAAAAGGGGATAAGGATATACTAATGGAAAAGGCATACATAATGAGCTGGGCTAAGCACACAAATATAATGGTGCAATTCAACACTTTGAGTGCCTAGACCAAGACCCAAGAGTATGACCAAGAAGAATTATTCCACACATTGAAAATGAAGGCTTGTGAGAAAGGATAAATCCTTGACAAAGGCATAACAAAGGTGAAGGAAAGGCTACATGCCTTTTATAATGAGTTAGATAAAACTAACATGCTAGCCCTCAACACCACCTCTACACAAATAGATAATACTACAAAAGAAATCAAGACCATAATTTAGGGTTTTGAGGACTTCAGAGTAGAACTTAAGGAGCGTGTACCCAAGTTTTACACACCTAAGGCACTAGAAGTTTATTTCAAGGATGAACTAACTCTTTTTTATGGTGTAATTTTGGGGCCCAAATCCATATAAGCATAGGCTATGTACTAACATAATAGACATCTAGGCATGAGATAATCACTTATCATGATTTCTATTTTGTCATCTAGTAGCATCAACTAGTAGGCAACTAACTCCTTTTTAAATCAATCATCATTGAGAAGCAGGTGTATAGGATAATGACTACTCATTAAAGACAAGCATATTGGAGATGTTATAAGGTGTACCTCTAGTGATAGCTCATTAATTGGCATTCTCTATTTCCCATAATCCTAAGATGATCCAAAGCTCTATAAAATCAATTTAAGTTCAGTTAGCTAGAGGAGAAGATTGGAGTAGCAAAGGTCTGGTAGATTGGTTCTAGATTCTATGTTAGAATTTTAGACCTAGAGTAGCTTAGGACACCTTTACTATTCCCCATTGTAATTCCCATGCTCACCTATGAGCCTTTAGCAGTTTAAGTAGAGCATTGGCTTAGTTTCCATTGAATTATATATGTATTGCTATTGAACTCTTTTAATGATGAATTCTTGGTGCAAGGTTTCATGATTGAATGCTTAAGTATGTACTATGTATGTTGAGCTCTTAAGAACTTCTAATCTAACTCATGCTTATAACGATGCTTGCACTTAAGCACCAACCTAAACCTGAGTCCTTTGACTAGATACCCAGTTTCCCTTCAAGCACCAAATGATTTTAATTCAAGTTACCAAATGCTTTCATCTTTGAATGCATCAACATCACTATACTAAATAAAGACCATGAAGGATAGAGTTGCACCATGGCATAAGTAGCCCAAAATAGACACTAGTCCCTTTTCTACTATGATCTGTGTGAGAACATAAGGTTTTCACCTTAAGTAAAGTGATGTCTATGTAATTGAGTGCTAAATGTTGAGAGCTATAGGATTAGTCAAGGCCTCTTCCATATCAAAAAAATCCTAGATATGACCTAAATATTTAGATAAGTGCATGACTAGGCCTATGACTAAAATGCCTACTTTTTTACAATAGTTGCTAAAACTTAATGTGGAATATTCACCTAGTTTATGGATAAATATGTTTGTTAGGATAATCTCTTCTCTACTCCCCAATATTATCTTTGATACCTAAATAGGTTTTTTGGAATGGAGATATATTCTTGAAACCATTTTTTCCATTTGGGAAGACATGCAATGGGCTCATGATTCTATTTAGAATGTCTAAATGATCCTCCTTGAATTTTTGAATGTATATGATATAATTAAATTGATTTTAATCAATAATATGTTCCATGATTTTGGTTTTAAGGATAAGTTATGCATAATCATCAATTTTTTGTTCAAATATGATTCAATATTGATTGAAATTAATGGGATCCTTACTAAACCTATAAAATTAAAATTTTATAGTAGGCAAGGTTTCCCTATGGCCCCTTTATTATTTGTGATTGTAGCTAATGACATCCATTATTTAATAATGGATGCCTCCTTATCTCCCCCTATGATAGGCCTTTCTTTACCTAACAAATCTAAGCTCTTGGATTGGTTATTTTTGGATGATACAACTCTCCTCAAAGTCTTGGAAAAAGAAAAAATTAATCATATCATATCCATACTTAATGTATATTGTTTTGTCTTAGATTATCATATTTATTAGCACACGTCTTATCTAATTGGATGGAATGGAACCCTGCCTTATTAGCTAGTTGAGTTCTGATGTGCTTGGAAAGGCCTCAAACACTTAGTCAAATATTTGGCTATGCCATTTTATTTATCTCATTCATTCAAAAAAATGTGGGATTAGGTATATCTGAAGATAAATAATACAATAAGGAAATGGAATGGGAGCCTACTTTTCTTTCTTGGTAAAATACAAGTTTTTCATAAATTTATCTCATCCTAAAGTATGTATTACTCTTTATGTTGGATTTTTAGTAAGACACATTTTAACAAGATTCATAATATTATTAGGGATTTATTATGGTTTGATGGACAATGGAATAGGAAACATCATGCTATTGTATGGGACATTTATTCTAAGCCTAAAATAATTTATGGGTTGGGCATAAAATATTTAAGAATCTAAAGTATCACCTTCATAATTAAATGGATCATTAGAGACCTCAAGGGTGATGAACCTTGGAATATTATAGTTTGTAATAATGTTGAAATAGGTTGTTATAAATGAAAAAAATAGTGGCATGGGTTACACATTTATGATCTTCCATTTGGTTCCTTCTCTATTCAATTTTTTGGCTCTTTTATCTTCTAATCAATTTGGTAAGCTTTGAAAATAGTTAAACATCTAGTTGTGAAATTAATATTTAGTGGCCTAAGGTTGAGGTGACATGAATATAAATATCGATGGTGGAACATTAAAGTCAATAATTTCCTTTTGGCCCTGATTAGGGGTTGCTCTGCTCTTGTTTAACATTCTAAGGTTTTAAAAACTTTTATTTCGCTCTTATCATAGGGAAGATGGGCCTCATAGGGTGATATTAGATAAAAATTTCAAATTCCTTCCACACAAAGAAGAAGATATATTCTCCTTGCTAAATATTTGCATAAAAATAAATTAATTTCCATTTTAAAGGGTAAGGAGGAATTATAGGATAGTGTCAAGTGGTTAAATTGACCACCACTTGAGGAATTTTGTACTAAATATTATAACACAATATCTTTTTCACTAAAACTATCTTCTTTAGGCTTAATAATAAATGAAATGTTTGTGATCCCTTAAAGTATAGTTGGAAGTATATGTTTGATGTTAATTAGTTTACATGTTTGGAACCTAAAAATTAATGTTTTATTTCGTTAATTCATGATAATAATCATTTTATGGGTGAAATTTTAGATAGGTCTAATTTTGGTAGTTTGTGTTGTACTATTTATGGTGAGATAGAAAGTATTGAGAACATTTTCTTTACATGCCCTTTTGATGTTTGTGTTTGAATTTCTTTTTTGAATTATTAATAAATTTATTTTTTATGAGAGATCAAAGAGATCAATGTGAATTCTATTTATTTGGCTCCCAAAAAGAAAACTCATAGTTTATTTCAAAATTTGTTGCTAGTTTTCTCAACAAGATTTTGAGGTGTCTTTAGAAGCAAAGGAATTTAGATGTTTTTTAGTTTAAGGGTAATTGATAAATTCTTGATAGAATTTATCATGAGACTTATTTTTTTATAAATTTATCTTCAACTAAAGGTGCCATAGGATAAAATGGATAAGCATCAGAGGTCCAGAATGGTGAGGATAATGCCCAATTTTCTATTAGACACAAGTGGATTTCATATAATGTGCCCCACACAAGACTAGTTAACCATGCATGGGATTATTACATATGTTATAATATTATATTTTTAGTGGGATATTATGAAGGTTGCTTATTTATAACTAGAATTTGATCTTGATCCATTGTAAGTAGGATAATTCTTTTCATAAAATGAGAAAAAAATCAATTATGAACTTCCCATTGTCTTTAAATGTTATCTCTATCACTTTAAACAAGCTAAGTCAATTGAGATAGTATCTAAGAGTAAGGATAAGTCTTCTTTATGTATTGATAGCTCATAGTATTCAAATTTTACTAGTGAAATTCATGTTGAAGGTTATGGGTGTGTGTTTCAAAATGGTATTGAATAGTAAATTGAAACTAATGTGAATAACCTTATGGACACAATTTAAAACTTCATGGATAATGGGAAAAAGAATGAAAGGGATAAATTACTAAATCAAATTCATAGTGACCTAATTTATTAGGTGGGGGTAATAGTCACCTAATCAATGATTTTGATAGTAATGTTCTTTAGTAAGGAATTGTTAGAATAATAAAGGGCCATTAGAAATATGCTAAGGGACATAGACCTCTTGAAAAGGGGCTTGATGATGATAATTATAAGGATGATGTTCTTAGAAATAATTAGTAGGACTTGTTGCTTCAGTGATTTTATTTTTTGGACCTGACTTGGACCTTATTTTGAGTTTGTCTTATTGGTGATTTCATCTTTTTATATTATAAGTGTGGTGTAATACTTTATTTTATTTTGATACTCTATTTTTGGCATGATGTGTCATGTATATGGTTTTTTCACCTTTTTGTGTGTCATTTGGATACTTTGACTTGTGTTAATGCTCTTATAATTGTATATACTAAAAATATATATCCAAAAAAATATAAATTACTAAAAGGTAAATTTTATTTATACTTATATTGGAAATCATAATATGATACTTTAAAATAGTATCTTGTAAAATATTTAATACTAAAATTTTATACTATGAGACTATTTTTACATGAAATGCTCTTTAAATTACTCTAACATCCACTAAGAAAATTTAGAAACACAAATTCCATGGAACCACTTCCTAAGGGTGACTATTTAAGGTTGAAGATTACTTATTTTTTCCCTAGTTTTCCTTTACATTTTCCAATTGACATTTTATTTACAATTTTTCGATCCAAAATTTTAAGTGGTTGGCAAAAATTTGAAAAATTCATACATATGACCACCAACCTAATTTTTTTTATCTTGGATCATATCACACAATCATTATAAGGATGTTAAATTTTTAAATCTTGTGTGTGAATGTGAATGAATTTATGGAGTTTTTTTTACAGAATTAACATACAAAATAAATGTTGACAAGAGCACATTCATCTTATAAAAGTGACACTGATGTTATATTTAATACCCACTACATATTTCTAGGTTTCTCACTCATATAACTCCATAGACAATAGTAAATGAATTTTTACCATAGTTACTTTCCAAGTCTATATTTAAACCTGTCCAGTTGCTAACATTAAGTGATTAATACAACAAGGTTACTGGTAATAGGTTGTGTTGAATCAATACAAAAATTTACTATTGGAACTAAATATCACAACTTAGAGGAGCTTGATCAGGCCTAATATAATATTTTGGAAAATTTTTAATATATCTTGGCCTATGGTTGCCTATGGTAGGGGTAGACCTCTAGGTTTAAGGGTTAACTCCCTAGATTGATCCTTAAGTACTTATCACCTTTACTAACTGACTGCTTGGATGAAAAGGGTTATTAATAACATGGATAGTGAGTTATTATACTAAGGTGATACACCAAAAATATCTCCACTTGACTACCATACTCTTGTAAAAAGAGACATGACCTACAACTCTAGCTTCAAAGTCCTAGAATACTCTAACATTAGTATTTCAAACATGAAGGTGATATGCATGAAACTAACCAAGGTAGGTGAAATAGAGATTATTTAAAAACACTAAGTTTACTTGTAAACATTAAAATAGACTCATACACTTGACAACACTTTATGTCACCTATTAGAGAGGAACAACTTGTATCAAACGTGGAAGGATTAAGAGAAAGTAAGGATAGAAATCAATCACTTAACTTTTAACTATACATCTCTTCATATACTTAGAAAATATAGTTTTTGAACTCAAAATCAGATTGCATATCTTATTTTAAAGGCAAATTATAATATCAAACTAGTACGGATTTGCCATACTAGGTGTGGAATTAGAATAAAAGAACTAAAATGGCTTGCATTTATAGAATGTGTTAGAGTAGAGTGAGAAGTGGATCTCAAGGGTCACAATGACACTTGTTAAGGCATGTGAACCTATTAAATTTTATAGGAATAAAATATATAATAGAGGTATGAAAGGTTTTCTTGGATAATTGTCCACCTGAAGCATGACAACTCTCCAAACTTGGCATAGAGGTTTTCAAATGGCTTCTTAAAAAAACCCTCATCATGAATCATATTTGGACTACTCAAAAGTATACTAGGGAGAGTTGAAACATATTAAATATATATGAGGTATTATAAACAAGATTTAAAAGTGATAATATGTGTCCGCAACTCATGGCCTTCTTCTAAACACTTGTTCTCACCATCTGTAGTCACCATCACTAGATTTACAACTCTATCTTCACATTTGTCATCATGATGGCCTTCAATTGTTAAATAAAATCCATGTAAGGGATGATATGAAACATATATTGAGTCCCCTTGCCTTATAATCCATGAATCATACCTTAAACTGATCCAAAGACCAACCTTTTATTTTATCACTTGGTAGTCACTCTGCTTTATCACTATTTGCCAAAGACTACCTGAAGTGAATGAATTAGAAGAAGACCTTTTGTGCATATTTATGGAAATGAATTGAAATATGGAGTTATAATATGTACCAATTGATCTCCCTCAATAATCCTCATCCTTTAACTCTCCTTTCCACCTGTAAAATAAATAAAATCTATTAAAAAACCATATTGTGTACTCTATCTGTACAACTAGGGTACATACCAACTATGTGTCATGGAGCTTGATAGAGTTATCCAAAAATCCCAAGCACATTATAGGAAAACCTAACTCATATAGATTCATATTCATCCATATCTTTCCAATAAGGTCTTTGACAAGGGTTTAGGAGGGTTTTGACTCTTAGGGATCGTTCATAAAATCATAATATCCAACCTCCCAAAAAATTTCACAAAAACTAAGCTCATGACCTTGATAAAATTTACACACCTCCTTGGGTCACCATGCAACATGTTTGTACATATGTGAGTTTTCAAAGATGGCATATCGAACTTGAGAGTGTATTTTGTATACCCTATGATGGAATTACATCAAACATAACCAACCTATGTGATATCTCTGAAAACCAATGGTTGTGATCAATCTCATATATCCTATTTAAGATTATAAATTCAATTTTAAGGCTCAGGTAGTCATGGAAGTTATGACTACACCCTTGTAGGGCCTATTTCTAGCTCTTAGGCCTAGTAGGCCTGACTATATATATAGGTTATCGAACACTTTATTTGATTTATAAAACCTATAGAGAACTATTCATGCTTATATACCTCCACTTAAATTCATTAACTCATTATATGGTGCTTTAATACTACTCATGTCACCATTTATAACATCTATACACTATATCTATAGTCTTAGGTTATCTGAGAGTGCCCTCTCTTTGAGATAGAGGATAGGGAATATCCCTTGTATATTCAGATAATGTGAAGTTATTAAAGCATAAAATAGGTCATAATTACCTTTTATACCAATTATCTAAGCTAGATCATCTCTCTATCATCCTCAACTCCTTAATTTCTCTAAACTAGCACTCAAGACAGACTGTGCAGGGCCTAAGATATTTGCTCAACTTTGGATATGCTTAACTTATATCTTAGTATTGTGTCGAGGGTGGTATTATAATTTCAAGCATGACCTCATAATGATATATAAATTTTAGAACCTAGAAACTATTCATAAGGAGGAGATTTCAATATGATTCTTTTGAGAATATGACACCTTGCACCATTAACCCTTTTCCAATACTAACACATAAGAATACTATATTAAGACATGTGTGTTTTAGCTCATTAGTGTACCCTTGAGGTTTTGGAAACCCTCCTACAATTAATAAGGTCTATCTATGTCCTTAGAATATAGATTTATTTTACATAGTCCTATAGTTGATCTTCAAAGTGTTACATATGGATGTAGGTGGTTATCAGTGTTTAAAGACCCCTATAGGTGTACATGTACTAAAGATAGATGTATTACACTCTTTTTAATTTATCTAATGTTATTACGCATATCCATCTCTTATTTTTATATCATTATAAAATATTCATTCTCATCCATATACTAGAAGTTACTTGTAGTTGCCTCAGGGTTGATTTTCAACTAAGAAGCAGTATATAACACTCAGTGTTCCCATTCAATAATAAATGAGGTTGAAACACTAAATTATCACCATCCTCCTTCAATAAAATGACTCATTTCTCACATTGGAATTTTATTTTATAATTCTAGACCATAGTGGAAGTGATTAGGCCAACCTAAATGTCAAATATCTCCACCATGACATGATACTATGTGTAAACAAAACTCAATCTCAGAGAAACTAAGGTAAAGTTACCCATTTGTCATTTAATTCAATTCTGTATTATATAAATATTTTTTAAGGTTCTTGAGCCATTCACCATTATTAACAAGATGTTTTCTACACTCCTAAACCATCATAGAAACCTTACATGGGTTCAAACACCTCCTAATCCTCTTGACACTCTACTTTAGACCTATGCAACTAGGTTTAGTAGTAGCCCTTTTTATCCATGATCAGACCATTAGATGCCATGAGGTATATAGGTGTAATATTTTCAATTATAGTTTTTAATCATGTGAGGTAAATGTATCTAGAGTGAGCTCCATATTTTTAATGATCCATGATCTTCTCCAAAACATGGATACTCTTGAAAATCATTTATTGCTCATGAGCTCTGAAATCCTTCATTGGTTATTTTTGAGTCCTTCACCTACAAAATTCAAAATTATGACATATGAAAGGAAGATTCATGTTTTGTATATGCACATGAAAGATGAATCGATGGAAGATAAATAGAGCACACATCATACCCATATCACACTTATTTTACATCTAACCTACAACAAAGAACCCAAATTTGTAGTGAAACCTCTTCATTTTGTAAGTGGTGGGATTTGAAACCTCTTTCCAAGTCTCATATTTTCTAAAAATTTATTCATAAAGCATGAGTCACTAATATGAAGATGATTTACATGGAATAGAAGTAGAAGGAAATTATTTTAATCCATAAATAACATTAAAATTGATTCCTCTCTTGTTGGTTGTACCATAAAAAGAAAATTGGCTTCCAAATGCCTTTCAAGAGAGTGACGGGAAAGGTAACATGATTTTCTTCATTATTGAAGCTATCAAAACTTCTCAAACTTTGGGAAAACATGTGGGAATAATAAAATAAACATTTGAAGAACAAACACCTATTAATAAGTTGTACAATCCATATAACTTACTTGAAAATGACTTTTTTTCAAGTATTTCTCCTCTTTTCAATGTTGCAACTGTAGACTTTTTAGTTACAAATAGTTATATAACACTTCATAATAGATGTGGGATGTTGGATAACTTTTGACATACTTGTATTATTTGAAAATATTTACAAGTCATTAAATGACCCAAAAAGGTGACTTAAAATGACACAAGGACAACTTAGGCAAATGTTACAAAGTTTATATATATTAATTGACATGATTTGACATGAATAGGACCATGGTGGACAAAACACACCCATAAGGACCCATGACAAAGTTTTGATTTATAGGGATTTGACTCAATTTGACCTAGGGGTCAAATTGGTCAGTAGTTACCCACAAGAATATTTTATTGTAGGGGATGTTTGGTTTGATTACGATGAGATTGACACCCCATATGAACACCTTTCTCTCTAAGAATGAAAATGGGGGCTAAGTATTTTGAACATTGATTAATATATTTAGGTCCACTCCTTATGTAGTGATTTAAAGGGATGGTATCACAATTGATACATTCAATAGGATCTGTGCCAGAAAATAATTGGAAGAGCCTCAAGGATAAATTCATTAATGTCTTCACTTTATAAGATAAAGATGCCTTCATTAGTCTCACGATTCAAATAATTAAGGAAATCATGTTCACACATGATGGATGCTTGGAGGACCATGTGTTCATGATGCATAAGGATTAAGATTAAGGTCTTAAGCTATTATTCTCTAAGGATTATTTACATATTAACTCCTTGAAGGATAATGTTAGAATATATTTCTCATGCTTGCTAGGTTCTAGCTAGGATTTTCGTCCTTTTCTTAGTTTTGTCTTATGTGCAGATTTATCCCACATTGCTTAGTTATGCTATTTTCTTATTTTGCCTTGCCTACTTAAGCAAGTGATATCCATTATATTCTCCATGATTTTATGAATAATATATGATTTGCATTTCGTGTGAAATGTTGAAGTACTAATGGATTTGGTAATGGTATCTTGGAGAGATATTGGCTAAAGAGTGTTGAGGACTCTTTCATGGTATCAAAGTTGAAAGAACTAATTCGTAGAACCAATAGCACGTAAAGCATCAAAAATATACTGTAACACAACCCCCCCACCCCTGCTAAAGTGAATATATGGGATAAAAATAGATGATGTAGTGTGAATCCATGTGTCCCTATGGATGCCAATCCATCTTGTCAAAGTACATGGATGTTAAGTCACTATAACCACCAAGCGAAATTAAAAATGGTGATAAATATGAGGATTACTAAATACAAGAACTACACTCTAGAATACTAGCTAGAATGTTAAACCTAAGGAATCATTACTTGAATAGCCTCCAATAAGATGATGAGAAGTGGGCGTAAATATTGGTGGAGGTTTGTTCCATCTGAGGCCATCTTTTTTTGACCAAGTGAATGAGGGTGGGGCCTTTATATTTTGAAATTATGGTTAGATTTAATGTGGTAATGGACATCACTAATATTTTTTATTTTTGTCTTATAAAAAAATATTATTGATAATTTGTATAGTGGGGACAATCATTGTAAGGGGAACTTTTATTTACTTTATCCTTTCCATTCTCTCTCATTTGTCAAAAATTGGTGGGTGAGGTCTAGTCTGATAGTAGGATATACCCCATCACAAGCAAATAAATTCATTTTAACCTTCTTTGATTTTGATTTTTCATTATAATTTTGGATGTATTTTTTATTGTAACCAACATCCTATTTACATCAGCTTTGGCCCACATCGCTCTTTCTTGGCTCACATTATACTATTTATGCCACTATTAAACTTTGTATTATCTTGGACATAATTTTGGCTGAGTCTGATGTCCTGTGGATGTTCTTTGTAGATTGTTATTTTTTAGAAGTTGATCATTTTAAGTGTGTTTTTGCATACATGATGGCTTTTTTGCCATTTTCCACACTCTTTCATTAGACCCCAACATGATCTATTCTAGTTTGTGCTTTAGCACTTTGACACTCTTAATGTTTGTGTCACGTCTCAATCAAGTCCCCTTTATTAGCACCTTGAATTTTTCTACAGAGACACTTTTTTGCTCCCTTGTTTTTGGAACATCTCTAATGATACTTGATGGTTTTCTGACAAGTTGATAGTTTTGGAGCTATTCTAGTGAAGCTCACTGTCTTCCTTATTTCCATTTGGATTTTTTTTATGTATGGAATATATTGTACTCACACTAATTTATAAAATGTCATGGGGATTTTGATGATTCAACATTTTATACCTTTATGCATTTATGCAATCTATTTTAGTCACCTTTTCACTTTTTCAATTGCCTATCTATTCCATCACTGCTAGAGCCATCCTCTTTAAGAGACATTATCTATACTTTCAACACCACATTTTTTATAGTTGATAGTATCCTAAATCATATGGATCTATTTTTAATCATATAATGTCAACTTCAATGTTTGAGAAGTGGATTCAGACAAATCATGCAAACCATTTTTCATTACTCCACCCAATCAGTAGTACAGGGGGGAGGGTGGTATACATTTTTATTGTTAGGTGTTGAGTGTTCTTTGCACATATATTATTATTTTGTAATTTCAACACTATTTAAAATCTTCTTCACTAAATTTATTCTAGTGAAGCCTAGTGTTAGTTATTTTTACGATCGAGTAGTGGATTTGGACCACTCACGTAGATCCAATTCTTTTGTGACTTTTGAGTAATTAGAGTGTGGACTAATTCAACATCATCTTTGGGGGCATTTCTATCTCTCTCTTTTGGGGGGTCATTTTTCCTATGGATTTTCTCTCTTTTATCAAATTTATGAGAGTTATATGTATATTTTGCACTTTTTTGAGTGTTTTCTAGATTCCTCCTTTATACATGGGTATATTATTTAGGTATTTTTTTTGGAACCCATATGAGTATTATTTACTTGACTCTATGGCCTTCTCAATGATTCTTATAGTGACACTAGTGTGGTATCCCCACTAGTGACACCAGTATGATACCCTAACCAATCTTTATGCTCATTTCTCATCATTTTATTAGAGGGTGTTAAAGCAATGCTTCCTTGGGTTTATCATTCTACATAGTATTCTAGAGTTTAATGTTCATATATAGTGGTCCTTGTATTCAACACCATTCCTATTTTCACTTGGTAGTTATAGTGACTTGACATCCATATACTCTAGTAATATGGAAGGGCATCCATAGGGAGATATGGATTTACATTACATCCTTTATTATTATCCCCTAGCTTCACTTGAGGGAGCATGTTAGAGTATATTTGTCATGATTTATATGTTCTAGCTAATATTTTCATGTTTTTTCTAGTTTTGTCCTATGTAAGTATTTATCCCACATTACTTAGTTAGGCTAGTTTATTTTTTCCCTTGCCTACATAAGCAAGGGATCTCCATTATATTCTACATGTTTTTCTAAATATAATATGACTTTCCTTTTGTATGAAATTTTGAAGTACTCATGGTTGTGGTGAAGGTATCCTAGAGATATCTTGGCTAAAGAGTGTTGATGACTCTTTTAGATCATTCCATCATGGATCTCACATATCACTATAAGCACACTTGAAATAGTTCTTCTTTATTTATTATGGATGTCTTTAAAGGGCATCATGTGCAATTATTCTTTGCTTACTATGGATGTCCTAAAAGGTACAAATCCATAAAATTTGACAAGGAAGGCATGTGATAAGGAACATTTGGTTTTATTTATAATCTTACAACAACCAAAAAACACTTAGTCAAGGAGCCTATATAAACTCAAAAAAAAGGTGGGTCTTTTGTATATATGAGCATACCCTACACTTTGGCCAACTCACTAGCAAGCTTGAGGAATATATCACACCAAGTATTCTATGATATATTTTTACTTAAAAAATTAATGAGTTAGTAATTATAGATTTTAGGGTCTATTTTATTTCATATCATTAAATTTACTATGTTAATCTCATTTTGTGTGAAAACTAATTTTATAAATAATGAAATATAATAAAAGAATGTTGTTGTTGTTTTGTTCCATTGATTTGATTTTTTTTGTTTCATAATTTTGAAGGATGCATGGTCTAAGACATCTCTTTATTGATAACCCTAATTGTGACTACATCATTTAGTATTAGAGCCATATTTTTTCCTTTCAATAATTCATGTGTTTAAGTATATATTTTGTAATTTTACAATCATGGGTAGAAATTAGCGAAGATATATTCAAGCATGTTATGGGAAAAATATGTATTAATTTTTTTTCTATTTTAATAAAGTGACACACTCAGTAGGGTTTTTTTCATGAGATCGAGAGTGGCCATAGTGCAAAAACATGTAAATTTGGTAGGATTGATGAGAGATATATGTAGGCCCACATAGAGTCTATAGAGATCATACTAAATGAAGGAATTAAGGTAGTAGATGATGAAATTGATGCAAACATATTAGAATAATGACCTAATAATAAAGTCACATAATAAGAGGTCATTGAATCTAAATATAGATTACTATATATAGTTGTGAGGATAACTAGTAAATTGATGTTAGACTCCCATAGTTATTAAGAGAGTTTGAGTCCTAAAGAGATAATTTATTTATTTACTAAGTTATAGAAATATTTTGAATATCAAGGTATGAAATATCTCAAAAAGGTCAAACTTAAAATCAAAAAGTTGAAGAGTCACACATCCTTATGGTGGGAGTATATGTAGAAAGAAATATTTCTAGAGGTAAAGATAAGATCAAGAATTAGGATAGAGTGATTGTAAATTTGAAGTCTAAATTCATACCTTCATATTGATACTTATAAATTATTCAATAAATATAAAAATTTGTGTTAAAGGGAGATGAGGGTGAAAGATTAAATTTTTAAATTATATAAACTCACTATTAGAATGGATCATGTTAAATATGACACAAAGAAGGCCTCAAAGTACATGAATGGGTAGATAATTTTTATTCGAGATGATTATGATATGATCTAATTTTAATTTGTTAAACAAGCCTATTAGTGTATACTGAAGGCCGATGATAAATTATCACACTAACAACAAGGCACAAGGATAGTGATTTTTTTTTGTGTGCACAAGGATAAGTAAAAAGAGGTAGAGGTAACTCTACCTGAGAAAGATAATAAATTACTTATAAGTTCAATGATACCAGTGAAAAGGGAGGAAAAATAAAACCTACCAAAGATGGAATATTATATGAATGATATATATGTCATGAAATAATTAGTACACCAAAAATGTGAAATTATATATAGTGTATTTGACTGTCCACATGCATATAATGAAGGTAGACAAAGAATTGATATGAATGTGCAGATCACACACATAAATGATTAGAGTATTGAATTAGTATATCAAGGTGAAGATTAAAAAAAATAGATAAACACTCATGATGAAGAGGTTTTTTTTGACACTTTCCTTGATAATATTATTGTCTCGTGTTTTCAGAGACATATAGTGTCCCCAATATTAGTAAAGATTCAGAATTACCCATAAGGAGCCATATTTTATAACATAAAAAATTATAACATCTTTGAGCCATCCTTGGTGGTATAAAATTTTATCAAATCATCTATGAGATAATTTTGTGTGTGTGTGTGTGTGTGTGTGTGTGTGTGTGTGTGTGTGTGTGTGTGTGTGTGTGTGTGTGTGTGTGTGTGTGTGTGTGTTTCTATGTGTCCAAATATATAACATATATCACTAATACCTAAAATATGTATCACTACATAAGGATAAATAAAAATGGAAACATTAAATTAAATATTCATGCCTATTATCATTGGATAACCTCTCATACCTAACACACATATAATGTCATAACTATGACTTAGGTTGAATCCTCTTCATCCCCCCCACTAGAATACTATAGATTATCAATGTAACCTATACATTAGACCATATATGGTTCAAATGACCTATCCATCCACTTAGGGATCTTCCTATATCTAAGGTACAGTAACTACCTACCTATCTCCACCCTATCATCCTCGTGTTACTTACTACCACCACCACCACCATTGTTTATCCACCACATGTTAATGATGTCTCACTATTAGGACTATAGTAGGTAAAACTTAATCTCCTACACTAGTAGATTAATATCATGCATCACCTAATAAGGTAAGATAATTAAGGGTGTTGTAAGGTGTGTAAATACAAACTATTCATGTATACAATCATATTGATGTGGACTAACCCATCCAATCTAATTTTTTGTAATCTAGCTCTAGCCTGTCACCTACACTATAGTTGCACGTGATCATCATGTGTCCACTATGACTATATAAGGTATCCATATGATCAATTATCACTCCCGATGGTCTCCAAAAAAGGTACATGATGTATCACTTGCACACTATGGCTCTATACCCGTATCCTCACCCCAAGGGATATATTCATCTACCATATGAGGTAACCATGTAGGTTTGTACATGGGGAACCTATCATATGTACACCTATAAAAATGAATCATATGATACATAGTCTATTGGATTCAACTAAGTATGTTGTATAAATCATGTATGAAGTACACCAATGTTATATCTCCCTTATCATATAAAGTTCCTTTAGTATAAACCAACACATAATAATAATAAAATGCATAGGAAATACCTCATTAGAATTATGACACATCACACATAGTCATAAGTATGATAAGGACCTTTTATATATCTTAAATTTATAATACATAAATTGAATACAATCATATAATAAGATTACACTCATCTTTTTTGATCTAATTCCATATCCCACTTGACTAGATATTTGATCTCATTATCTAATTGTGGTGTGTCAAAACCATTAGAGTGTATATAATATGAAATCATAGTATGGGATGAATCATCCTCCAAGATAATCAACACCTTTATCACATCCCCTGCCATATTCCTCCTAAATGTGTGTGTAGTCATCTAACATCATCCTAAAATGTTGCAATGAGATCTACACTCAAAGGGACATGACACATCTCCATGAATTTTTCAAACACCATTATCAAAAACTAAGCCATGTGTGTTGTTAACAATTTATAGTGGAAAAAATATCCAAATCATGTCAATTATTTACCATAATCATCTCCATATCTGAAAAATATAAAATAATAAAGCACAATTAGGTCTTGATCTAAAAATATGAAATAAAATTAGAAACTAAAGTAAAAAAATAATTAATATCAAAATGGACCCTAAATTATATTGTACTGGCCAATTTTCAAAATTTTAAATCCATCAACCATACCCGATGCTAATATCCATAGCAAATTTATAGGTACAATGTCCATGCCCTACAATACTATCCATCTAAAATTTTCAACTACATCGGACATAACTTATGGTATTAGCCATGATTGACTTTTTTGACTATATTAGCTAGAATTTATGTACATCATCCATGTATAACAACAACATGCATAAATATTCAATAGCACTATTCATACCCTATGGTATCAAGAATCATTTTAATTTCCTACTATATTAGTCATACTGTACAATAGTGGCTAACATATTTTAAAATTTTATCGGTGATACTCTATGATAATGATCAAAAGTTTAAGTTCTCCAATACCAACTATATCGAACTAGAAAATACAATTACCCAAGGGTAGATATTTAATTCTTTTTCCCTAATAAATATCCCTAGACCTTATTTTGAATTTTTATCAACTAATTATTTCCCATCCTAAATTTAGTTTCATTTTGATGCTTGTGAGTTTAAAATCTACTACATAGATTGCCTTTATGCCTAGATTTCCTAAATCTAGTTCATTTTAGCAAAGATTAAAAAATTAAGCATCAATTTCACCACCTACCTATAGGGCTCTAGTAGTTGTTGTGATGCACCCTCCTAAATGTATGCCTCCTTGGCTATAAGTCATTGTCTATCATAACATTATTTTTGAACAGTCAAAACTCTAATTTTATAAATATAAAAAATGTATAAATAAAATATTTTTTACCTATTTATATTAAAAAATAAAATTTCCAAAAAAGGTATTTCTCATGATATTTATTATTTTCCCCATAAATTTGTTTTTGTAGGTCCTTCTCACAAACTAAAAGAATCCTTTAATCATGGTAAGATAGAGAATTTTTATGTTCTAATAGAAATTATTTAGGGAAAAAATATCTTATGTTTCAATCCTGCATCTAGTTCTTATCGATGGACACATTCTATCATTTGAGACCTATACAACATCATCTATAATTAGCAAGGTAAGTGAAGATACATACTTTCTTTTATTTGCTTTTAGTTATTTCAGTGTTTCTTCTTGTTTATGATATTTTTTTTTATTATCTATTATCCCAAAGCACCATCCCATGTTAAACTATTGGTGATGATTTTTTGTGTGGAAAATATATATACTTGATATTTTAAATTTTATCACCTTATTGATGCTTTCTCTTGTAGGGACTTACTGATACATCAATCTCCCTTAGTGCATGCCTTAAAAGTTGTACATGGAATGAGGTGGGATCGACTCATGGTGATTTTAAAGATAGATTTGCATAATATTTTTTCACATAACCATTATTATAATTCTTACCTCCTCTAAGTCTCTATCTATCTTACCATTATATCTACTTTATGTCCATATTTACTAGGTTCCCTATATCCTATTATATCAATGCAAATGATATAGTATGCTTTTTACTTAGTCTTCCTTGTACTATATCAGCCATCCCAAAATATTTTTAAGTATATCTTCTATAATTTATATCATATCATCATTTCCAATACTATATTACTTCAGCAAACATATTCTAATAATTTTAGTGTAGCTGATACTGTCAACCTATAATTTAGGGCTAGTTTAGGTACTATAGTCATATATGTAAGTATGTATTCATGTATGGGTCATATTTTATTCATAAAATATATATGAAAGTCATAAAATATTCTTGTGCTTGCATTTATAAACCTAAATAGTATTTTAGAGATTTAGAGTGTTTACAACCTTATCTTGTAAGTCTTGTCTTGTTGTGTCATTTAATCTCAATCTGAAGGGTTTTTTAGTTAGTAACTAAGGATATATAGGTATTAATATTATAATTTGAAATCATAAACATACAACATATATTTCAAAGAGACACATAAACCAATGGGAGAGAATGAAGTGTCAATGGGTCCACCCAAAGGTAAGTATTTCTATCCCTATACTCTTACTTTTATTTAATTAATATATTAGGCATTGATTAGTTTATTGTTTTTTTGATGCATGTGTTTATCCTTGTTTACACTATTACTTATACCAAATAATCTGGTATATATAGGGTTTATTAGTATTTCCACTTATCACCTTAGGTTTCATAGACCCCCATTTTATTGACCATTACACATTACATCATTTATAATCACTTACCCATTATTTAATTTACTTTTATAATTTTCCCATTATATACTTTAATTTCATTCTTATAATCACTTACCCATGATTGACCCCTAAACAAAGATATACCCCATGTCACAATCATAGGGTTTCTAATTATATGTTTTTTATATTTGAGTATAGATTACCCTCTTTTACATCTAAAAATATTATAGGTCCTTACTTGATCATCAAAATATATATGTAGGCTTTATTTATTGATTGTATTGAAGTCCTAGTCTATTGAAAGAAAGAGGATAATTGTAGGTTATCCAAGCTCATTCATACACTAGTTACTCATTATTCAAGCTAGTGAAATCTTTCTTCTACTATTTTGTATTCTTCTTCATCAACATGGGAAATGATTCTAATATATTATTTCCACTTCCTTGTGGAAATGTCTTCTTCAAAGAGAACTAGGATACTATAACCACTATCACTACTTGCTTTAGTGATGGACATAATCTTAAAATGTAGTCACAAACACACAAAACCATGTAAATGACTGATACTAAACCAACTATGATATCAATACCACTTTTATCCATAAAATAGGTGGATATCCACAAAAAGCATACCAACATGGGTCCTATGAGTATAGCTAAAATCATTATTAGAAGATAATTTTTATAGGAATTTTACAATTTGCTAAAATAGATATAAACAAGTGTCATAATTTAAATACATGTTACACATGAACATGAATAATAATAAGAAGAAAATACAAAAAATGAAAATAATAATTATCTTGTAGAAACCCAGTGTGTGAAAAAACTCTAGTGGGTGAGGTAATTTCACTCCCCTTCCATAATGTCATTTAAGAAATGTACAAGTTACTAACAAACATGGGATTCATGGATAAAATTATCACTAACACTTTATCCAAAATTTGTATAAAATAATACTCTGCACTTATTAGATACCTCTTAGATATCCAACACTACTGAGCCAACCATATATTATTAGGAAATAATGGGATAATAAGATAAAAGTATAAACCATTCAGTTTAAAATGTGAATCCATCTTCAAGACTTATCACCAAAGTTTTCGATGTCTCTATCTTTCATAAGACCTATACTTATTTGATCTAAACTTGGGAGTCCATAAATAAACTTAAACAAACTACCATGGATAGTTGAAAATGTTTACAACCATTCCCATTCTCATACTTTGTCTCATGGTGAAACCATTATTATTTACAATCCAAAGGTTGTGAAACTACTATGGTGGCTATAAACTAGTTTGGCAGTTGTATAAATTCCAAGGTGGTTGTATAATTCATAAAATTAGTTATTCAACTATCATATAAATATATAAGAGGCTACACAACTACCACATACACAGACTAATGGTTGTGTCATTTAAATTAAATCCCTCCATTTGAAGAGAAGAAACTAACTAACTTCATCACTATGAAGATGTTTGTATCACTCTAATATTTACTCTACCATTATATCATTCCTACTATGATTTTCTTAATATGAAATTTATTACAAGCATGAAATACATATAATTGGGCATAGTGGAAATATCTAGTATGCATGAATAGTACATTAGGATCCAAATTTGGATCACAAGTATGGAGGGAAACATAAGTCACTTGATAAATAACAATATCAATAAATTAAGATTTGAAAACATGATGGTATGGTTAAATAACATAAAGAGAAATATAAGAAGCACTAAAACTAGTTTGGGAAGGAAAAGACTTAGAAACATGAGTATAATAAATAGGATGAGGAACAACACTATAAAAATGAGATAAAACATTATCTATCATAGAATGGGACTATGAAGAATAGGTATGTTTATGGATATCCTTTAACACATATGATATGACAACTATTTTTCTAGGAAGGTCTATGACATGTTTTGTAAACAAATAAAATATTTCAACCATATATTTCTCTAAATCAAAAGCATCAATATTGTGAGATTGACTTGCAACATTATCATTCATAGAATTGGAATTAAAATTATTTTAATTCGTATCATTTACAATCACAATATTGTCTACATGTGTAACAACAAAAGAAATATTAACCTTCTTAATAATTAACATTTTATTTTTGAAATAAATAAAAGTACTAACCCAATAATTTTAAAAATAATAATAGGTTTGAAACTCATTATATTACTTCTTAGAGTAGGTGTATTATATATAATCTCCTTAGGTGTTATATTATGTAAATTTATATAAAATTCAATCTATGGTTTTCAAAAATACATAAGGAGCTAGGGAAAATAATGGATAAACAAAAAGGTTTATCCCCCAAAAAAAATATATCTATAAATATCAAATAAATAGATAGTCCTAAAAGGGAAGGGATAATAAAATTAATGTCAATAACATTAGCCACATTAAATAAGTAACCTTAATATCATGGTGCAACAAGGCAATGATCTAGGAACCCTAATAAAAATAAGATCCACAATACTTGCATGTGTGATTCAAATCCAAAAACATACAATAATATATCAACATGAGAAAACTAACTAGACAAATATAATGTAATAAAATGCTTAAAATAAATAAAAAGAGTTTTGACATAAATATTGAATTGTATTAAGCTTGTGTATTGTCAGAGTTATGGCCACATGTAAAAAGTCAATAAATTGATGTAAAATAAACACATAAGAATGGTGAAAAAATAATATTTAGAATAAAATTACCATGAGCCTAGTGGTTCTCCCCTGGCTTGACTAATAGCATGGTAGAATTATCCTAAAGAGGGAACTATCTTGGTCATATATCGTATGCCCTGAATCAGTTAGAGTATGCTCTTAGTCAAATTGTAATTTTTTTTTGAAACAAAATTAATGAATTCTTTCCTGTTCTAATTATGCTCTTCAAAAACATTTCTCACTTTATTTTAATTCTATATACATATTCCTAAGATATTTTTCATTCATTTTAAACCCTGAAAAACCCAAATTACCTTTCAAAAACATAAAAAATGGTAATAGTTATGAGGGACCTATCTTCATCAAACCTTTACCCCTTGATAAGTTGGCAATTAAAAATAAATGAAATCAAGAAATAAATCTAGTGAAATATGAATATCCCAATCCTTATATTTATCTTTATCAATGAGATGCAACCAACTAGTATAATATACATTCTCATTAAATAATCCTCCAATTTTGATTTTGGTACAAGTGTTATAATGTAACACTTCAAGTGTTATATACCTTATCATTTAAGATCTAAGTGTATTTGTATGCATATTCTTGTTATATTTTTTTCTTTAACACATAAATGGATTGATGTAATTACATAATTTTTAAACTTATATTAAGACCTTATTTATGTCAGGTTTAAAAGTCAATAAAGTCAAAAAACTGCAAAAAAAACCAATATTTAGACACTAAAATACTATATTTAACACTTGGAAATACCTATCTTTTTAACCTTCACCATACACGACTTGTGTGTTTACATAACTCTCTTACACACCATTTTGTCACATCTACATGATTTCTATGGGTCTGATCTCTTTGACTTTATATTAGCTACATATAGGAATTAAGTATTATATGCCTAACCTATTCATTATCATACTCAAACTATCTCCAAATAATTAGATCAACATTCTTGTCTTTTCTACATGTTTGGTAGACTCATACATCTAATAAATTCCATGTGTCTAAATCTAAAAGACTCATTCTCAGGTGAATAAATGACCATTATTTAAATTCAAATCATTTTCATGGGTTCACACATACATTTCACATGTCAATGGCATGATGAAACAACCCTTAAAATATAGAATTATATATTAGAGTACATTTTTGAATGTATATCGAATCCAATACCTTGCTTGCTAAAGTAAAAAATAATCATTCAATGAACTTATATATGTGCAATCAGAACTAAAGGAGGTAAACTAAGATAATTATCTAGGGGTAACTACTCAAGAAAGGTGCCATGGAGAAGTAGGTTGCCTTTAAGGGTGTTTATGGGGATTGGGGAATATCGATGTATGCATTACATGGATAGGTTTTGAGTGACATATGTGGAACTCATTATTCCACATAACACCATTTATAGGTCCTTAGCCCTTGGTAGAAACCTCACTCTCCTCAATGGGTTTTGATTATGTTTGAGGATGGTTAAGTATTTATAATCAATCTAAATGAAAAGGATAACTCTAGCAATGTAAGTTATCATTTGGTATAAACAGTTCTTCGTTAAGATTAAAAGATATATATTTTGTAATAATTTCATAATCACATATGATTTTGGAAATGTAAATCATAAAAAACAACCATTAATCAATTTAACACATGAATATTTATGAAATATTCACTTAAATATACAACAAAAATATCATTGCATAAAAGAGAGCAAAATCAAGAATAAAATGGGAAACCAACACATCATAGTCAATTATTAAGTGCTATCGATTGACGTTATTAACTACCTCATGGCCTAAAGGTCATCGTACCATTGACAACATGTTATTTTTAGTTCACACAAAATTTAATTAATAAGCATAAAGGCCATTATCTGATTAATGAATAGTGATACAATTATGATCAACTTTGTTATTCATTAGATGTGATTCAATGAAAACTTATAATTGAATCCATGTTATGATATTATATTGGAAATAACCAATTCTATATAATCAAATAAAAGAGAGTTTAATGTAATCAAAAACTTATTGAAGCCAAGAGTATATTTCACTAGTCATTGATTATACAATCAATTATAAAGTTAAAAGAAAATAACATATTCAGTTCACACCAATTTCACATGTACTTTATATTTTACAACCATACTTCAAATCATAATTTTATTGAAACAAAGAATAACTATCTCATTAACAATTCTTATAAGAAGTAATTCATTAAGGAAATAATCCATTTTATACAACACTTTCCAAATATGATCAGTTACATTAGAATAACATATTTCAGATATTAATGAGTATATTCTATGTAGGCATTCAATAGGTTTCAAGTGAACCAAAAATTAGAAGTACATAAGAAACAATTTTTTGCATAATTAAATGTATACAAAAAACATACAATCAAAAAATATTTATACATAACAATAATTCCAGACAAGTTTAAAATTGAGTGGAACCCAAATAAAACATTCTAATTAAATAAATATTACAAAATAATGGTTAACATGTCATGGCATAGTAGTGCAATCAAGTTCAGTCATTAGGAAAGAAGATGAAATCACATTCAACTCATATGAATAAAGATCAACAGGTTTACATGTAGCCATCATTTTTTCACATAAGCATCAAACTCAACAACACTTAACAATTCCATTCCATGATATGAGTAATCTAGATAGCTTCTATAATCAACTCAACAAAATTTCATTATAGAATTCCAATTCAATTTAATATCAATTCTAGGCAGCCCTTATCAAACTAATTAAACTTATAAATTTTACTCATTTCAATAAAGTATCTAATATTAACTTTGAGAAATGGAATAAAAAAAATAGGTTTAATAATAATAATATGCATACCTCTATACACAACCAAATATGTCTAAAATATGCATTAGAGAAAGGATTTTATTTATGTTTTCCGCATATACCAACAACAAGTATAACTCAACTAATCGTATATGCATTAGAAAAACATCAAAAAAATATCTATATTCTATATTGTTGTCTCAATTTAAATAATCATACATAATCAAATCACAAGTATCTATTTACATAAGCCAAAGAGGGCTAGCTAAACAAATTAGTAATGGCCATTTATTTAATTGTACTCTAATTTACATAGCAAGTAAAACCAACAAACTTATGTATGTTTTTAACAACAAACTAAACAATATGTATATGCCTAAGTAAACCCTTACTCATATTCTCCATCAAGTGTCCTTTTCTAAACTAAACAAGATCATATAAGCAAATCAAGAGATCAATGTTGTATTAATAATATCAAATGAATATTCTAAGTTGGTAAGATGTATGATTTTCATATAAACATCTCAAAATAACTTATAATATATAAATGAATTAACTTCTACAAATATAAAGCAACTTCAACATATTACACATAAGTAACATTTAAACATGTATTTATTTTTTGCATCTTCCATTTCCAACACAAGGTTAACATATCATAATCACTGTTAGGAACCCATGCATTACCCTTCTCTTTGTAGTATTAGTGTAATAATTGCTATGGACGCATATGCTTTGTAAGTCATCCCTTAGAGCATATTTGAATTATCCCACATATAAGGGAAGTATTAGTTGTTAGAATAGAGTTAGTATATAAGTAAGTGTTGAGGCCCAATGAAGGCATCCACGAATTTATTGTATTGAGCTTGCTCAAAGGAGGTTGTCCCCTCGAAGTGGCATGTGATCAATATAAGCTTTCTGTGTTCCTATTATTCATAAGAGTTATTTTATTTTTGCATATTTTGATTAAATCTATTGTAGGAGGTAATTTGCTATAGGAGGTTCTTCTCATCTGGTATCAGAGCACTTTCTTGGCTTTGTGGGTAGATTTGGAGTAGTTTTTTTTTTTAAGCAGGGCTTTTTAGGAGCTGCACCATTTCTGGCAAGAATTTTTTTCATTGCAGGGTTTGTCATTTCGGATTGGGTAAATACCTATCCGCTTAACTATGGGAAGTGCTTGGGCATAATCCCTAAAACTCATTGTGAGGATTAACATAGGAACCCTGAAGTAGCTAGCCCATTGAGAGGACCTGCCAGTGAAAAGGGCAATAGCCCCATCTTGATTGACTAGTTCCCACCTGTGAGGTAAACCAAAAGCTATCATTAGGGGGTAAACCCATGGCTAAAATTTTTTGGAGAGCGGTACTCAATCAAACAGCTTTGGTGGCTAAAGAGAATTAAAAAAAATCCTTTAGGCAGCCAAACAAACCTGGGGTCCATATCCAACTTATCAGGTTCAAAGAGCAAACAATAGCATATCCACAGTTGAGGATATTTCCAACCACATAGTTGCAGACAATCCATTTCTAAAGCAGCAGTAAAAAAAGAAAACAAAAAAAAATAGCAGCCCAAAAAAATAAAAAGTTAAAAAAAAAGTTTGAAAAAAAAAAAATTTCGGGGCACTGCCCTGAACCCTACCCTACATCATGATAGGGAATGCAAAGGATCCTTAGATATTAAAAACTGGTTATGGTCACCACTCGTGCAAGCACACAAATCATGGAGGAAGAAATCACCACATTAAAATCTCAAGTTACAGAGTTAATCGATATGATGCATGGCTTGAATCAATAGAATAACATCTTAGTCAATAGAGTGCAGAAGGAGGAGTCTTCTTCAGAGCATCGCTCCTTTGCTTCCAACTTCTCCTATGGACCTAAGCTAGAATTTCCACAATTCAATGGTATAGATCCTATAGGATGGGTATATCAAGCTGAACAATTCTTCAACCTCCATAATACTTATTCTGCAAACAAAGTCCCAATTGCTTCCTTTCATTTGGAATAAGAAGCACTTTAGTGGTACTGTTGGTATCTCAAGACAAATGATGAACCCGATTGGTCAAATTTTGCATCCTTAATTTTGGGTAGGTTTGGTCCTTCAATATTCAAGGATTTCATAGGAGCTCTCACCAAACTCTGTCAAACAGATACTGTTCATGAATATCAGATTGAATTTGAAAAACTCGCTAATCACACTGAAGGGTTATCAGATGACTTATTCAAAAGTTGCTTTGTTAGTGGCCTCAGAGACCCGATTCACTTAGAGGTAAAAGTTTTTTGACCTAAAAATATGATGGACACTCTGGGTCTGGCTAAGTTAGCAGAAGATAAACTCTCCACACAGCGTCGACCTCCCACCTTTTTACCAGCAAAGAACACAGTGAATCAACAGACAACCATAACCACACCAATCAAGCACCTGATTGAGGCAGAGATGTGGGCTTTCAAAGAGAAAGGATTATGTTACAACTATGATGACAAATGGGTTAAGGTTCATAGGTGTGTCCAATAAAAAATTTACTTGCTAGATGTGGAGTCACCACCAGAGCAAGATAGTGAGCTTGATATTCTAGAATTTCAAGATGCTCAAGAAGAACCTAGCACTGAAGAGGACCCAGTGGTTCAAGAGACTCAACTTGAGATCTTAGTGCATGCACTAGCAAGTTTCACCACTCCCCAAACCATGAAGGTCAAGGGGTCCTTCAAAAAGATCCCTCTCATAATCCTCGTTGACTCAGGCAGTACTCACAATTTCATTAATCCTCATATTACTAAGGTGGCAGACTGCTTTATATACCCTGTTCTAGCTTTGAAGTCATGATTGCTAATGGGGGCACATTGCCATGTAAAGGGAAGTGTTGAAATGTGCATATTGCAATTGGTGATTATAATTGTTGCTCTGATATGTTTGCCCTACCTTTAGGAGGGTGTGATGTGGTTTTAGGGGCACGATGGCTTTACACATTAGGACCTATTTTATGGGACTTCTCTAAGCTTTGGATGCTATTCATAGATAATGGTCAAAAGCACACCTTAAAAAGGGTTATTAATAGGATCTACTAGCATCATTAGTTCTCATCACATGGAAAAACTTTTAAAGAAAGGCTCACATGGGGTCATTGCACAGCTGCATTTCATTTAGCTCTAGCCCCCCGCTGCTACTAACCACCCTACATATTTACAAGCCATACTCAACAAGCATGCAACCATTTTTTTAGAACCAGTAGGTTTACCCCCTTCACACCTTGAAGATCACCACATTCCTCTCCTTCCAAGAAGCATCCCACCCAACATCTGGCCATACCGTTACCCCCATCAGCAAAAGACTAAAATTGAGAACTTAGTCTGGGAACTCCTCAAGTCTGGAGTTATTCACCCCATCACCAACCCATATTCTTCCCCAGTGCTTCTTGTCCACAAAAAATATGGGTCATGGTGCCTTTGCATTGACTTTTGAGCCCTTAACCACCTCACTATCAAGGATAAATTCCCAATTCCTATCATCGATGAGCTTCTTGATGAGCTCCATGGGGCCAAATTCTTCTCTAAGTTGGATCTACATTCTGGCTATTATCAAATTTGAGTGCATCCTGATGACATTCCCAAGATAGACTTCCGTATGCATGAAGGTCACTATGAGTTTTATTGTCATGCCATTTGGCCTTACAAATGCCCCTTCAACTTTTCAAGCACTCATGAATAAAATCTTTCGACCTTTTCTTCGTCAATTTATTTTAGTTTTCTTTGATGACATTTTGATCTACAACTGCACATGGGCCAATCATCTACAACATATTGACAGGGCATTACAACTATTAGCAGACAATTAAGTATGTGCCAAGCAATCCAAGTGCTCCTTTAGTCCAGAGGAAATCAACTATCTGGGGCACATTGTTTCAGCCAATGGGGTTCACGCGGACCCAAAAAAGATTAGTGCTATGTAGAATTAGCCTCAACCAACCACCCTCAAGAGCCTTCATGGTTACTTAGGCATGATAGGATACTATTGCACGTTCATCAAAATTTATGGAAAGATTATGGCTCCTTTGACTTCCTTATTAAAGAAGGATGCTTTCACCTGGGGTGCAACAGCTGATCAGGGATTCATCCAACTCAAATAGGCTATGTGTAGCACACCATTTTTGGCACTGCCAGACTTCACCAAAACTTTCACCATCAAAAGTGATGCCAGTGGAATTAGCTAGGGTGCTATTCTTCTCCAAGAGGGTCGACCAATTGCCTTCACTAGCAAAGCCCTTTTTGGCCACAATTTAGCTTTGTCTACATATGAAAAGGAAATGATGGAAGTTTTACATGCAGTACAAAAATGGAGACCCTACTTACTAGGAAACAATTTTTTCATCAAAACTAATCATCAGAGTTTGAAATACTTCTTGGAATAGTGGGTCTCATCCCCAACTCAGCAGAAGTGGGTCAACAAACTCATGGGTTATGATTATGAGGTCACCTATACGAAGGGAAAAGACAATGTCGTGGCTGATGCTCTCTCAAGAACCTTCAAGAACCAGCCTTCCCTCTCTACCATCTCCATGCCCATTCTAAAATGGTTGGAATCTGTCCAACAAGGGTATGCAAATGATCCCTCCTTATGCCACCTCATTCATCAATTGGCCACTAACCCCTCTACAGTACCACATTATTCATGGGATGGTGCTTCTCTATGATACAAGGGTCATCTGGTGCTTTCCCAAAGTCTAGACCTGCATCAGGCTGTCTTTTATGAAATCCATGCTTCCCCCTCTGCAGGGCACTCAGGATTTCTCAAAACCTATAAGCGGGCACGTCAACACTTCTTTTGGAAAGGCATGAAAGCCAAAATTAAACAGATGGTGGCCGAATGCGATACTTGCCAACAAAACAAAGGTGAAACCACATTGAATCCCAGTTTGCTCAAGCCTTTGCCCATTCCTACTAGGATCTGGACAAATATTTCCATGGATTTCATTGAGGGCCTCCCTAAATCTGGGGGAAAGATAGTGATCCTATTCGTAGTCAATCGCCTCTCTAAATATAGTCATTTTTGTGCACTCAGCCACCCATACACAACCTCCACAGTCACACAAGTTTTATTGGATCAGATCTTTCATCTTCATGGCATGCCTTCTTCATTTGTCTGAGATCATGATGCCACTTTCACCAGCCATTTTTGGATGAAATGTTTTTGTCGCACATGCACACAATTGAGAATGAGCTCTAGGTACCACCCACAAAAAGATGGCTAGATATAAATAGTCAACAAATGCTTAGAGACCTTCCTTCATTACCTTTCTTCAGAACAACAACATCAATGGGCCAAATGGCTTCCCTTAGCTGAACGGTGGTACAATACTTCATACCACACTTCCACCAAAATGACTCTCTATGAAGTAGTTTATGGTCAAGCACTGCCACCACTTCTTCCATATAATCTTGGCAACTCACCAGTTCAGGCAATTGACACTACTCTCCAAAATTGAGATTAGATTCTCTACACCTTACGAGATAATCTCCACATGGCACAAAACTAAATGAAGTAGCACGCTGATCAACACCGCTTTGAGCATACCTTTCAACTTGGTGATATGGTCTTTCTTTGTCTGCAAACAATACAAGAAATCATCACTGAAATGAAAAGGGTGCCAAAAGCCTGCTCCAAAGTTTTATGGGCCATATAAGGTTCTCTAAAAGATTGGGTCAGTTGCTTACAAGTTAGAGCTTCCACCTTCCTCCCAAGTTCATCCCGTCTTTCATGTCTCCTATTTGAAACAAGTTCTTAGATCCAACATCTGAGTGTAGACAATTTTACCAGCACTTGATAATGAAGGCTCCATCCTTATCGAGCTAGAAGCAATCCTGGACAGGCGCACCCACCAACTTCGATCCCACTCCATCACAGAGGTCTTAATCTAATGGCATGGCATGCAACCAGAAGATGCAACATGGGAACCACTCTTATAGATTCAACAACAATTCCCACATCTAAAGCTTTGAGGGCAAAGCTTTTTCTAAGAGGGAGGGGATGTTAGAAACCCATGCCTTACCCTTCTCTTTACAGTATTAGTGTAATAATTGCTATGGATGCATATGCTTTGTAAGTCATCCCTTAGAGCATATTTGAATTGTCCCACATACAAGGGAAGTAGTAGTTGTTAGAATAGAGTTAGTATATAAGTAAGTGTTGAGGCCCAATGAAGGCATCCACAAATTTATTGTATTGAGCTTGCTCAAAGGAGGTTGCCCCCTTGAAGTGGCCTATGACCAATATAAGCGTTCTGTGTTCTTGTTATTGGTAAGAGTTATTTTATTTTTGCATATTTTGATTAAATCTGCTATAGGAGGTAATCTGCTATAGGAGGTTCTTCTCAATCACTAAGCATAATTAAATTGATATAAATGAAATAAGATGACAACTATATTTGTAAACCATATTATATGAAGAAATAAAAACTAAGCTAAGAATATATAATCAACATAAAATAATCAAGTACCAAATTACTTCACACATGTCTATAAGATCAACCAAGAATGGAGCAATAGTTAACCAAATCAGACAAACTATACCAACCATCCCTATGAGCACCAATCATCATTGTCCCTTACCACCCCAACCATCTGCTACATGGTAGTTTTGGTAACCAAGGTCAAGAATAGAATTCTGAGCAAGTCAGATTCCAAACCATTGGACATCTCAATAAAAATAAACATAACACAAACAAGTGGAAATCAAACCCCATTCTAAGGTGAGACAAAAATAACCAAACCTAATATCAAAATAAACCAGAAGTGGAGATAACCACTATAGGATACTCAAAGGATATAATAATTGATTTAATAACTAAATCCATTTCCATAGATTTAGAAAAATCAACTTGGAAACCATCCAAGTGTATGGTCAACCAATAGTATCTTAGTTTCTAATATATAACCCATGCATACCAGCATACATATTTTTTCTTAGTTATTTAGGCCTAGTATGAGAATGGTTACACAATGAGGATATAATTCACACATCCATATAATAAAATATAAATCATAAACATATAAATCAATAGATATACACAATCAAGCCATAGTCCAATAATTAAACCAAATAATCATAATAAACCAGTCAACATATTCATTTTAACTCAACCATATAAAATTTCCAAACCAATAGTTAATGATTATTTTAAATGATAATTGATTATGAATCCATAATTGATCCATCAAATTTGTGAGATCCTCATGAGGTCTCATGACCTCATATGATTCCCATGAATCATGAAATCGATATAAAATCATATTAGTCATGCAACAAACCACTTGCAGGTTTAAAATAAAGTCAAACCATAATATGAATAAATATCCCAAAAAACTTCTCCAAATTCTCAAGGTTTTCAATAGAATATGAAACACATAATAACCATGTTAAAAATCTTAGTAGACAAGTCATCCAAAATAATACATAGGGAAAAATCCCTAAAATGGAACACATAGAAATTGCCAACAAAAACACATCATAGCCATAAATTCATACCAGTAAAAAAATGTTGATAGGGTTAATCAACATGAAATATATATATATATATATATATATATATATATATATATATATATATATATATATATATATATATATATTTATATACACACACACATACACACACACAATAGAATTGATCAATCCTAAAAGATATAATAAACAAACCGTCGATATGAAGACCCAGTCAAGACTCCATTCCAAAAGACCCATGACTCACATATATAAAAACTTAGTCATAAAAACATTAAAGAAACCCCAAAATGATTTTATAAAATTCTACTATATTCCAAATACATTAGCATGCAGTCACATAGATTGGGTACCATGACCCATTTTATCAAATATACCCAGTTAAGAATTTGTTCAGAAAATGATCAAGAGAATATAAAACTTGGACTTTTAAATATAAAAGATTTAATTTATTTCCAAATCAAACAAATCAGAAACAAATATGTAGTTGGTTAAAATAGTGTGAGAAGACCCATCTAAAATAATACCCTTAATTTGAATAAACAAAGATAACATAGCAACATATATTTAAATTCAAGGTGTAAGGTTAAAAAATGAACTATTTATTGAATATACAAAATGCATGTAGACAAGCCACTAACCCTCAAACCATTATTCAAATAATAGATTCAATAATCCAACTAGGTGAAATCATTTATTTTAGTTCACAGATATTTAAATCACACACACGAACATATAGTTATGTGAAGAATATAAACATGCAACCACCAAACAACAAATATCTTCACTAGGATAAAAGACTCATTTGATTAAATAACTATATATAAAAAATAGATAACATATCAAACTAATTTTTCAAGTTTTATATGCAAAATGAGAATATTGACCCCATTGAGTGATGGATACTCATCTAAAATTCCTAAGACTTCTAGCTGTGTATGTAGCCTAAATCATTTTCATAAATTTCCTTCATAATAAAAGAATAACCAGACAATTAGTTTGAGAGACTTACCCAAAAAATGTAGGAGAAGGAAACACACAAAAATTCTAATAGAGATAAAAATTGATTGAATAAACTTTTTATTCTCCACACATCCATTGCAAAACACAAGCAAGCCTTGTGTAAAAACTAGTCCCCATCTCTCTGCATTTTCTCCATTTTCTCCATCTTCCTACCTACATCCAATACATCTACTATCAACTAACTCCCCACTCCTTCCATCCAACTCCCCATACCCTCATTCAATTTTTGCATTCAATGTAAGGAGAGAGAAAACCTCCTCCATTTCCACCAAACAACTACCAATACAACCCTTGCCAAATTTTCATTAATGCAATGGTCATAAATGACCATCTAGAATAGTCCAATCCATTAAACCAAATAAACAATAAAAAAATTAATAATTAAAAATATACTTTAAATTTTAATTCCATTGAACCTAAGAAACAAAGCCACAATAATTTAGCAAGTAGTCTACATAATAATTCATGTGTGGGGGTGTCATAGGGAAGGTCTAGGTATGTTTTTAGGGAGTCCATGTCTAAACAAGAAGAGTTCACACAAGAATGGAGTGGTAATTTTATTCATGGAGGAGAGAGGAGTCCACCATGGATCATTAAAAATAAGAATAATATAATCCATCAAATTCATGATAATCATGCAGTAATGAATAATGGTACAAAGAGGCACATAAAACAAAATATGACAAAGCATGATTGACAAGAAAAAAACATAACAAAGGAAATAATCAAGACTATCTAATGGTAGTAAAACAACCAAAATACATGGGTATTTTTTGGAACTTATTCGACTACATATAAGTCACTTTGGTACCCTAATGTATCAATGCCAGTAATAACCTATCCAATATATCAGTACCTATAACCACATAATGTATATCAATAATACCTAATCAAATAATTAATAAATAATTACATAAATGTAATAAAATATCAACTATAGAAGGTAAGATATATAATACTCATGTGCATAAATCAAAACATGCCATGTCATCAACCTACAGTCAAAATATCACTACATCAAATCCAATAATATAGTCTAACTTAGGTAAAGACAAATAGTAGTCATTTATACATCCATAAAAACAATGTTTAAAGAATATATCAAATCATTAAAATGAAAGGTTGTAACATCCTCCCACCTTGAAAGGGAGATGTCTTGATGGTTAGTCAAATAGCAATGCATAATGCTACCAAAAAAGATATGCATCTTCCCAAGTATCACTTATTTTAATCAATGGGTTCCATTGAACCAAAACCTATTTTATGTCTCTATTTTATAGCTTAACACTATGATAGTTTAGGATTCTCATTGGTTCTAACTGGATCTTTTCCTCTTCTATGACCTGTAAATGTTTGTAATCCAAAATATGAGATGGATCAGGTATGTATTTTTTTAGCAAAGCAACATGAAATACATCATGAATCCTTGATAGAGAAGAAGGAAGATCTAGTCAATAAGCAACATGACTAATCTTCTCCACAATGTCAAAGGGCCCCATAAAACATGGAACCAACTTGGAAGTTTGACCAAAGTTTATATAAATTTTCTATAGTCTAACACATAGAAAACATTATCACCCATATTGAATTCACACGAAATCCTCTTTTGATTAGAATGACTATGTTTCCAATCAGATGCCACTTTTAGATTATGACTTATTAATTATATTTGTTTGTCATATTTTAGCAACAAATTAGGTCCAACAACAGCTCTATTTTCTAAGTTGTCCCAGCCAAGTGGATTTATGCACTTACACCCATACAGAGCTTCAAAAGGTGCCATCTTAATTGTAAAATGATATGAATTATTAAATGTGAACTCAACCAAATTTAAATAATCTTTTCATTTAGTTTTTTGGTCTATGACATACATGTACAACATGTCTTCAACCACATGGTTGAGTCTCTTAGTTTGACCATCCATTTTCAGATGATATGAGGAACTAAAATTTAATCACATTCCAAAGCTTGTGATCAAATTTTTCCAAAACCTTGATGTAAACAATTTGTCATGGTTTGATATAATAACTTCATAATTGCCATGATGTCTAACCACTTATATCAAAAAATGTTCCCAAAACATAAAAACATCATTTATTAAATTCCAATAATGAATTAGTCAACTTTAGTTTTCATATCAATCACCACAAGTATGGTTCATGCTTGCTACATGATTTAGATAACCCTATAATAATTTCACATGATATTACAACCCACTTTTCTCTTTGGATATCATGAAGGTACAACAACCTTCCTGGATGGCAATGCTCAGCTTTAACCTACTAGTATTCTAAGAATATTTCCACAAAATTAGTGATATTGTGCTTGATTCCAGGCCAAAAATAAAGCTTTCTTATGTCATGTATCACCTTCATGACACTTGAATGAGAATAATAAGGTGTTATATGAACTTATTTTAACACATAATTTATTAAGCCACCCATCCCAAGTACATAAGCTATGTTTTTATGCCTTATAATACTATCTATTTCAACAAAAAATTAGCAAATTTTTTTACTAAAAGATCATCAACCAAACCTACTCTTATATCATGGTATAATTCATTATCGAACTAATATTCTAACATAACACTTCTAAAATTTATTTGTATAACTAACAAGACAATAATATACATTTATCTATTGAGTGCATCATCCACATGAATCTCCTTACCTTTGATATATGATATGTGCATGCCAAAAATTCTAAAAAATTGTATCTATCTATACTGGTATGTATTTAAATAATCTTAAGAGAACAAGTACTCATGGATGCAGTGATCAAACTTCACCTTAAAAGGTTTTCCCAATAGAAAATGTTTATCTCCATTGTTTAAGCACATAGACAATGACAATCAATGTAGTACATGAGATAATTATTTTCATATTATTTGAACTTTCATGATTCATAAGCCAAAAATTTACCATCTTGAGTAAAAATGTATCCATATCCTTCCTTAGAAGCATTAACCCATACTTCAAAATTACCATTTAGTTCTAGAATAATAAGAATATGTCTTGTTAGCAACACTTTCATCTTTGTACAAATATCCTCCCATTGAGGTGTTCATACAATTTTTTTTCCTTTGTACTATAAAGAAGTGATAGGATGGGCTACGCTGAAAAAAATTTCAACAAACCATCAGTAGTAACTAGATAAGACCATAAAGTTGCACACTTCATACACATTTGTAGGAGTAGGCTAGTCTTGTATGGCTTTTATTTTTTCTAGATATACAATAATGCTAGCCTTAAAAATAATCTGGCCCAAGTAACGAATTTTAGATTCATAAAATGCACATTTGGAGAGTTTCCCATATAGCTTATTGTTTCTTAGTATTTTCAATACTAAACGAAGGTGTTGATCATATTTAGCCTCATTCTTAGAGTAAATGAGAATATCATCAAGAAACACCACCACAAAATTATTCAATAAGTCTTTAAACATGGTGTTCATAAGGTTCATGAAGGCTGTAGGATCATTAGTTAAGCCAAATGGTAGTACCATAGTTTCATAATGTCCCTGTCGAGTTTGAAAGGTTATTTTATGAATGTCCTCTTCTTTGATTCTCAGTTGATGGTAGCTTGATCTTAAATCAATCTTTGAAAATACCACAACACCTTTCATTTGGTCAAATAAATTATCTATCCTTGGCAAAAGATATCTATTTTTAATTGTTAGCTTATTAAATAAATGATAATCAATGCAAAGTCTTAATGTTCTATCTTTTTTTGTAGCAAAGACCACCGAAGCATCCCAAGGAGACACACTTGGATGGATGCTTCTACTATCTAAAAGTTCTTATAGATGTACCTTTATTTTCTATAGGTTAGCCACATTCATGCGATGGGGAGATTTAGATGTAGGGGAAGATCTAGGCATTATATCAATTGAAAATTTTGAATTCATGCTTAGGTAGTAATCTAGGTATCAACTTGAGAAAGACATCCATGAGGTCATTCAAAATAGGAAAATCTACATGAACTAGTTGCTTTTATTTAGGTAATTCTTGTAGCTAGACTATGTAAAGGTTGTAGCCCTTATTAATAGCCTTTTTCAGCTATAAGGCTGAAAGTATCTTTCACCTTTCAATCCCTTGAATACCTTGCATATATATAAGTTGCACAAGGTCATTAATACACTGCACTCTTTTTCCAACACAATAAAGTGTGTCTTAGTATTCTTGTAGCCAATCCTTTCTAGTAATGATATCATAAGATCATAATGGTGTGAGGAACATATTTACCTTGGTCTTGAAGATGCTAATATCAAGTTCAGCTTGTTCCAAGCATTCAAGAATAGGTAAATTTTTTCTAGTACTAAACTAAAACTCCCAACCTTTTCTTACTAAAATAGGTTCAATTTTACATTATTTAGCAATAAAAAGAGATATACAATAGTTAGTTACACATGAATCAATTAGAATAGTTAATGGAAACCCATTTATAGTACCTCTTGTTTCAATTGGGGTAGCATTTAAGTTGGCATTTCAATTATCAACAGTAGCATATACCATATGATTAGCTAGTTGGCCCAATTTTAGTTTGGGTTAGTCCTTTTTATAGTTGTTGTCACCATATTCCTAGTCAACAACATGTCTAGATGAATCTACTAGAATAGTATTAGCACCCATGGCTAGACCATATTGATTGTTTTGATGGTGTTCCTTCTTAAAAGAACAAAATTTAGACAATCCCTGAGACTTGAAAATTTTGTTCTAATTAGAAAACTTATTAAAAAATCTATTGTTACCATAAAATCTATTCTTTTAGTTTGATTTTTTGGAAGTTCTTTTTCATGGGAGAAATAATTTTAACTTTAGATTGCTGCCTATTTAATTTAAATTCCTACCTTGCCTTTTGGCATGATTTATCTTTTTCCTCGGCCCTATAAGCTAACTCAATCACTACTAACAAAGTCCTTGGGTTTGTCATATTTATTCATCCATCAATATTTCCTTAATATCAAGTTTGAATTTAGTGATCTTGGTCTCCTCATCATGCATATAGTTTACATGATGCAATAGATTTATAAACTTATTCTCATACTCAATAACAAACATGTTTTTCTACTTTAGAAGCTAAAAATTAGTGATTTTTTTTCTCTTTATAATTGGTATTTATGTATCTTTTTTGAAACTATGTCTCAATAATTATCCATGTTTATAATGAACTGCTACACCAAAACCTTGAGGTGTTAATGAAGTCCACCCACCAGGACCATAACATCCCACCACACTTCTAAAGCCCAAACTCTAGGCTTGATTTGCACCCGTACCACCAAGATTACCTATGTGTACGAGCCTTAGAAGAACACTTCCATGCCAGTGTAGCCACCCGCTCTATGACTTGAACTTGGGTGGAGGCTCTGATACCACATGTAATGAGCCACTACACCAAAACCTCAAGGTGTTAGTGAAGTCTGCCCACCAGGACCATAACAATGTTAGGTTCATGGGCTGATATCCTTCAATGTCACAACGGTGATTCAACCACAATGCTATAGGACCAACCAAATGATAAGCAACCAACCTTGATTTCATATTTGATGGCATGTAGTGTAGGTTTCAATATTTTTACAAGTATACTAGCCATGTATCAACTACATTACTTGATTCTTCATGTGAAAATAAGGTGGAATTTTTTTTTCAACTCTTTAATGATTGGGTCAAACAAGGTCAAAGGTAGATATTGTATTAAACATATTTTTACTTATCCCATTTCCAATCTAGGTACTTCTTATGATATTCCTTTGAGATTGTTCAGCCTTTATTCTTGGAAATCAATCTTTCTTTGTAAGGTGTTTAATGTTGTGATAATTCCACTAAATATTTCCTCATGCTTATCGATTCAATTCCCATCAACTGTATCAACATTTGGAACCTCATTATTGCTATCAATATTTTTTATGGGCAGATCTTCTTGGTTATGAATGGGGATGCTTTCATGATAACCCCTACCTCCTCCTCCACCTCTACCTCTAGCTAAGTGAACATTGTATAGGCTATTGTAGATGTTTCCACCATTCGATTACATTCTAACCATCCTAAGATATTACAAATTAATAACTCAATAGATTATAAATTTAAAATATTCATTCTGAAAGTTCCCTAAAATAGAAAACTACTCTAATACTAGATGAAACAACCCCCAAAAAATTTTGGAATTGTATATTAGAGTACATTTTTGGATGTGTGTTAGACCCAATACCTCACTTACTAAAGTAAGTGATAATAATTCATCAAAATCATTTATGCATAAATGGAACCAAAGGAGGTAAACTAAGGTAAATAACTAGGGTTAACTACTCATAGAAGGTACCGTAAAGAATCAAGCTACTTTTAAGGGTGTTTATGGGGTTTGGGTTGTATTGATGTATTTTGTTGGTTCTCAATTGTATACCTCTTTCAATCAACCTTGCACACTTGAATAAAATGGAAAACAAAGATTAAAAAATGTTAGTATGTCATTATGTCTAGGTGAGGGTTTGACATCAAAAATGAACTAAATGGATAAAATGATTAAGAGGCACTAACAAAGGGTATCATCAATTCCCTACTACTTATGTCTCTAACATAATTAAGGTAAAAGGACCTAAGGGGTATCTTAATTCCATGGAGTGATTATAAAATTAAACCTCCATGGTGATTATTGGCATAAGTAAACACAAATATGATTAGGTCTCAACCAAACTTGTTCACTCCACTTGGGAAGGGTTGTCACATAAAATAAGTAAAAACACTAAGTCACATATAAACTACTAAATATAGATGGGTATAAAACTAAAAATTTCATTATAAATAATTTTCAATAACGTAGGATGAATAGAAAACTATAGTGCTAGGTCTTTAAATCACAAAATGCAAACACATGTTAAGTTTGCAAGATTTTATGCATATGTAAAGAAAATAACACTTATGGTATATAAAGGGTGTATCATTTGTAGGGTAACATAGTTGATAGTAATAAAAAATGGGGTGGTGTATTGGTGGCTTTCAAATAATAGGGATTCTTTCAACATTCATGACATCACTCATTGAAAGGATGTTGAAAAAACTAAAATCCAAGGCAAAGGGAACTACCAAAAGTGATATGCATCCATTAGTTCTAATATAATGTAAACACCCAAATAATCCTTGACACGCTAGAGCACACACTTCAAATGTAATTTCAAAATCTTTTGCCTATTGAATTTATAAACCAAGGGTGCCGTTAAAATGGTATTCAACAACATATTTCCTAATATAACTACAGAAAGGGATTTATATCCTAGATCTATGCTCAAAATGATAACTAGTAATGAACACAAACCCAAATATCCAATCTATATAACTTGTAAAACACAATATTGTATTCCATCAATAGGAAAGAGTAAGAATAAGAATTTTCCATTATCTTGAAAGAAAACCTTACAAACATCAATGTTTCAAAATGCTACCTTAGGGATAGGCATGGTGGATTTTCTCCATGTTAGATAGGGGAGACATATAAACATGATCTTAGAGCTTAATAATGGATGTCAAACTACAAGCACCTTAGAAAGGGAGACAAAATGCACAAATCAATGATCCCAAAATTTGGAAGAGCCTATACTTAAGAAAAATAAAGACCAACAAAAATAACCTAAAATGGAGGATAATCCTTCTATTTATACATTTTTCCCTTCTAAATATAGAAATGGAGATTACATTTTGAAAAATTACAAAACATCCTTCCAAGTTCCACCAAGATGATCCTAGCAAGAATATACCCTTTTCCATGCCTAGAATCTTCACTCATTTACATGAAAAATCATTACTTTAACTACATCTACAAGGAATGAGGGATATTTTTAGAAAAAAATTGATTTATTGGCTGGAGATGCCTTTTACATGAGCTGGAAGGTGAAAATTCATGGTGGAGGCTAAAAAAACTTTGTCCTCATGTGTAATTTCCTAGAGATTCCCTTGACCACTTGCTTGCACAATTGGAAAAATGTTGACAACTGCCCTTCCTTCTATTCATGCAATAGAACAACCTAATCTTGCAATGATGGCATGGGAATATTCCAAATCTATGGCTATTTGAAAAATCTTCTTTCGACTAGCCCATCTTGAATTTATAGACCTAGAATTTATCTCCCATGGAAAAGCTTGAACAAGTAAAACATGAGAAAATGCAATATTTAGGTTTATTTTACCTTTTTAATTTTTGACTCTAACTTGTTTTTTCACATTTTAGTTTTGGTACTTTTACCTTTTACAAATTTATTTTTTCACACTTCACAATTTCCACATTTGATTTTTTTAAATTTCCCTTTTTAGGGTTTCCTCTATAATTTTTAATGCATAAATGCATTATTTTCACCTTTGGACCTTTTGGGGAAATTCTAGTCACTTTTAAATTTTTTAAATTTTCCTTTGTTTTGGGGAAATTTGGGTTCCATTTACAATTTTGCAATTTGCAAATTGTAATTCTCAAAATTGTAATTAGTAGAACTGTAATTTACAAATTTCAAATTTGTAAATTATAATTTATAGAATTACAATTTACAAATTATAAATTTGTAAATTGAAATTTTCAAAATTTTAAATTACAATTGATGTTCCCATTTCCCTCAAAAGTTCTTTTTAGGGAATCCATAACTCCAACTACAATTTGTAGTTTTATAAAATTGCATTTGGCTGTGGAAGTTAGATCTTGCATCAAGGCCACCTATTCACCAGTATTGACTAGGGGTATGGGAGATCTAGGTGTAATTTGTAATTTTCACAAGTGTAAAATTACAAAATTATATCTCTCCTCAAATTCTCCCTAAGCTCCCTAAGTTGACTTTTATTTCACTTGCTTTGACTGGTGAGATTGGGAGAGTTGACCACAATTTGTAAATTGCATTTTGAGACCCTACTTTTTGCAAATTGTTCTTCCCACTAAAATCTTCCAGGGACTTTTGGGGTCTTTATGTAGTTTACAATCTATCAAAAATGCAAAGTTGCATTTAGGATTCAAAGTTCCACTTCTACCTTTGATAGCACATTCACTTTTCTGCTCTATCCCAGCCTAGTTTAGAAACATGCCCTATTCAAGCTTTCCTCTAGAAGCCAACCTTTTCTCAACTTGATGCATCAACTAAAAAAAACTCTTTGTTTGCACAATGTATTTGAATGTGAAGCATTTTCCAATGAAAACATGTATTACTCTTCATTTCACTCAAAAGATCAAAATGGTTTACCTGCATCAAAGATATAATTCACTTGAATAGTGATAATCCCATTTAATTCCATAGAATGGATCTATTGAAATAGATTTTTGAATCATTCAGCAATGGATGAAAAACAAGACCCTAATCCATGTTTAGTTTAAAAGACTTGAAACATTGATCTTTTCTTTATGGTAACACTTTTTGAGTCCTTTTTATGCCTTTTAAAGCTTTAACCACTCATTTCAAGACCCCTATCTTAAATTCATTCGTGGATCTTATGTAGTCAGTGAAAAATGTTAATGTAGGCTCATGTTTCTCAAGTACAAGATAAAAACTTATATCTATAATTTCAGATTTTGTGGAGCTAGAGTCTAGCTACCTCATATGAAAAAGAAAATATATTGGTGGCCTTAGTCACAAGGTGTGAATTAGGTAATAGAGACAAATTCTATCTTAGCTTTTCAATTCTATAATGACATTGGTGACTGTACTATGCTTAGGCAGTCTCATAACATGCATAGACACCTCATATTTCATATTCATCATGGATTTCACTAGGGTCTTGTATCTGTATAAATAATAAAATGTGGCCTATATTTTAGTCCTATGTGCAATGTTGTTTTATTTCAATGGCATTTTCATTTAATTGGTTGTAGGCATGTTTTCTAATTTTACTAGCTGGGTATATGTACTATATATCCACTTAACATTCTTATTCATTCATTCCTTCACTACCTACAGGATCCAAAAGTTCTAAATTACATCTCATGTTCTTATTTCATCCAAGCACTACATTTCTACACATGGTTCTCTTTCAGTCAATTCTTATCTTTATGTCAAGTTCCTTTTATCATGTTTACTCCCACAAAATCTAAAGCCCAATCAACAAATAAAAATTTACCAAACTTGAAAAGTACTTCTTTATCTCCCTTTTCCACTGTGCCCTTTCATGCCTTCTCTTTGTGGGATTAGAGAGTTGAGAAACAAATTTCAAGTTATATTTTCATTGTTTGCTTTTTCAAAATTACTTTTTCCATGAGAAATCTCATAGACATCTCTACCTCTAAATGTAATTTATGTTTCACATTCTAGACTTATGGTGGAACTGTTGGGTACATTTTGAAATTATCTTTTAACACATACTTCCCATAGACTTATATTACTATTTTTACAATTTCATCTTGACCTTTGACCTATAATGAAACTCATATACCACAAATGCAATTGCATTTCAACCTCTAACCTTCTAGTAGAACTCCACAGTGTTAAACATAATTTTCAAACTATAATGAACATCCCCAGTTCTTCCAAGTTCCCATGCCTTACAATAATTCATCCTTTTTTGTCTTGAAATGTTTGATTTATTCTTATATTCCACGTGACAGGTGTTTTGATGGCATGGTTGAGTGTCTTAAACATGCCAACTTGGCCATATGTTTTTCATGTAGGATGTTGCCTAGTTACATTTAAAATCCCTACTATATTTAATTTATTGTGTTCTATTTTCCAAATCCCTCATAAATTACCTTTGATGGTGTGGTTGTACCTTCATATCTTCCTACTGTGTGTCTTGCACTGGTGCCATGTGGGGTTTAAGAACTAGGATTTCTTCTTCAAAAAAGGGGATAAAGACATGATACAAATTTTAACACTAATATTATCTCTCATCCAGGGATGTACATCCCATATGCATGTGTAAATAACCCTAGAACATAAGACCAGGTGCCAATCCATTGGGCCATGAAGTCAAAACTCAATAATTTTCAAGAAACACCCATGAAAGCTCAATAAAACAAAGCAACTCAACAAAATAGATCAAGAAGATTTGAAAATAAACACATGATAAAAATAATGAAAGGAATTATACAAATAAGGCAAAAAACACATGGGAAACAAAGAAATCGAAGGAAAAAACTATACACTAGACAATTATGTACATAGTCATGGGCTCATTCATGGAAATGTTTTAGATGTTTTCCATTAACTAGTAGTTCTAGTATCTCATTATCCATTAATTTATTGAATTTTTCCAATAGCTTGGTGGCCAAGATGAATTAAACCAATATCTATACTTGCCTAAAAGTATTGATACTATGGCAATGGGATGTCATCTCAAAATAAATCTTCTTTGTATGATATCAATTCTAGATAAGACCAAGCCAAAGAATCTTGGTACCTTTTCAACAGTAGTAAATAAGCTTATTTTTTGGTTGTAATAAGGTGAGTACCAAACAAGAGTGCCCCCAAATCAATAATTCCATTTTTATAATCAAAGCACTTATTGAGAAAAAATTTAAAATATTCATCCTTAGGGGCATATAAGATAACCCAAACTGCATTTAATGACATTCTCCAAATAACACAATTATTGTCATACCCAACATCAAGAATAGCTAGTTTCTCAACAACATTCAAATTCTCAATGAGGTTACCTAATACCACATTTGTGTGAAGAAATTTTGTTAGTTCACACTTTATATATTCAATTTCATCATGATTGGGTAACTCATATGCTTATGTCATATTATCATCATAACAAAATTCATGCATTGGGACACATCCTTCTTAATGCATTCCAAAATTGATATGTATTAGTAGCACTCATCATTTTTAGAGAGGCAAAAAAATTACATGGGGAGTCTTGATAATTGAAAATCAAAATCTCATCATCATTAAATGTAGACTCAGGATCATCCACATATTCATCACTTGGTTCAGCAGTGTCACATGAAGGATGTGGAAGGAAGCATTTATCACACCAATCAATATATAAATCACAATTAATAACATTTTATTTGGTATTTAATAGATCAAGCACTTCCTTTTCATCCCATCTATTCTAATCTATGTCATCATGTGTAGGTCTATTTTATACTTGATTCAAACTTGTAAGTCTCTCCTAACTTTTAAACCCATGAGGTAACCCTTTCTCAGCCATGGCCAACTTCTAGGACATATTTTTCCCAATAGAGGCCAAAATATTAATAGTTTCCTCAATGATGACATTCATAGTGGCTTATGTCCTTTTTAGATCAACCAAATTTACATCATCCTGCTTGTTCAAATGCCTTCCCATAACCTTTATGTTATTCTCAATTTGGATGGCCATATTGAATTCCAACTAGAGGTTCATGGGAGCCTTGTCCCTCAAGTAGTACAAAGCCTTTTTGTCAAAGGCATCACAATATTTAATCAAACACACTATATCACTAGGCTAAATGTTCTCAGGAAGTCACATCATGGTCTTATTGAACCATGTATTAAAGTCATACACACACTCATTTGGGTTCTTCTTAATGTTTCAAAATTTAAACAAAAGGAACCTTGGATCAATCCTATCACCATATTTAATTTTGAACACATTCTTCATTTCCTCTCATAAATAAATGCATCCATGGTGAAGGGAATTGAACCACTCATGAGCATCTTCCTCCAACATGTACACAAACAACTTAATGCACACTTCCTCATGCTTAAACTCATAATCCTCAATGATATTATGAAAATACCTCAAGTGTTGATCACCACTCACTACATTATTCCCTTGGAACCTTGGAAGGTAGTTCCTTAATTCATTTGGGACTTCCTTAAGATAACCTTCCATGTCATCAAAATTAATAGGTATAAATCTAGGAATGTAGAATGCAAGAAGCTCATTCTCATCTTGGTCCCTATACCTCATGATTGGTTTAATGGGAGGTTCATGAATAAATGGAAAAGGGATACGAGGGGGTGAACTAAATGGGTTTGATGGGTCAAACTTAGGAGGGGATGTAGATAGTTGAGATGGAGCTAGATAATAAATTAGACTATATGATTCTAAATTACTAGAAAAGATATGATAATCTTGAATAATAAAAATTTCAACAAAAAAGTTTAGGATTACTAGAATCTTGATAGCCTAAATAGTCCTTTGTATCTGTACTTTATCCTTCAATAGGTCTCCAAACTTGTCTCCTTTTTCATGAACACTTAAGGGTGAGACAATTTGCTTAGATGGGTCACCTTTGAAGGATGACCTCAGTCCTTCTATCTTTGTGAGAAAAAAAAATTCTCAAAGATGAATATATTTGTAGTGGGCACTAATCTTTATTTGAAACCAAATGATGTTTTGGAGTTGTCACTAGAACCAAACTTTTAGAATATAACCATTTACAAACTTAAAATGAGACATACTAAAACCATATCTTGCAGTGATGTATGAAAGCAAAGATAATGAAATTTTCATATTCATGTTCAGTAAGGGGAAACCTCCTCAAAACATGACAAATTTATAGTTCTTTGTAAAAAATTTAGCATATGTCAATTATCAAATCTTTGAATTCCTGACACATTCCCAGTGGAGTGTTATGGCATTGATGGATAAAATAACAAAAACAAACTCAAATCAACCCATCTTTCAAACACATGAAATACTATGAATAAACTTGTATAAAAATGTAGTTGAGATTACTTGCATCAAATATTGGCAGAGAATATTTTTTCAAACCTAACTATACAATTAGCTCTTTGTAAGAGTCCTCATCAACACAATTGCTAGGTTGTTTTTTCTTTCCCCAGCAATAGTGCCAAACGAGTGTTGGTTCCCAATTGTATACCTCTTTTATTTGGCCTTGTACACTTGAAGATAATGACAAACAAAAATGAAAAACCTGCTAGTATGTCATTATAGTTGAGGGAGGGTTTGGCATCAATAATGAATTAAATAGAGAAAATTACTGAGCAAAATCGATAGAGGGTATGGTCAGCTTCCTACTACTTCTAGCTTTTTTTGAACCAAAGTGAGAGGACCTTAGGAGTATCTTTCTCACATGAAGTGATTCTAAAATTAAACCTCCATGGGGATTACTGGCATAAAGAAACACAAATATGACTAAGGCATAGCCAAACTTGTTCACTCCACTCGAGAAGAGTTGTCACATGAAATGAATAAATGCACTAAGTCACACACAAACTACTAAAGATAGATGGGTATGTGACTACAACTTTCATTATAAATAATTTTCAATAACATGGGCTAAATGGATAAATACAATGTTGGGTATTTAAATCACAAAACAAAGACACATATCAAGTATGCAAAAATTTATGCATCTGCAGAGAAAATAACACTTATGGCATAAAAATGGTGTTTTATTTATAGGGTAGGATAGTTGATAGTAATAAAAAAGGGGGTGGTGTGCAGGTAGTTTTTATATAGCATGGATTATTTTAACATTCATAACATCACTCATTAAACATATGTAGAAAAAATTCAATTCTAAGATAAAGGGAACTACCAAGAGTGATTTGCATCCATTGGTGCCAATACGATGCAAACACCTAAATGATCCCTAAAACCCTAGATCATACACTACAACTACAATTTCAAACACTTTTCCCTATTTAATTCATAAACCTAGGGTACCCTTAAAAGGTATTTAACAACATATTTTGAAATAAAACTATAGAAAGGGATTTATAACCTAAATATATGCTCAAAATGATAACCATAAATGAACACAAACTTATAAATATCCAATCAACAAAACTTGTAAAACACATTATTATATTTCATCAATAAGAAAGAGTAATAATCACAAGTATTTTCCATTATCTTGAAAGAAAATCTTACATACATCAATGTTTCAAAATGTTTCCATGGGGATAGGCATGGTGGATTTGCTCCATGTTAGACATGGGAGAGATAAAAAAATGCTCTCAGAGCTTGTTAATGTATATACAACTACAACCACCTTAGTAAGAGAGACAAAATACATATAATAGTGATCCTAAAATTTGGAAGATCTTGTACATAGGAAAAACAAATACCAACATCAACCATCTAGAATAAAGTAGAAGCCCTCTATTTATATATTTTTTGACCTTCTAAATCTGAGAATGAGAGTTTCATTTTTAAAAATTACAAAACAACCCTCCATGTTCTATGAAGATGTTGTTATGACTAGAATCTTCACTCATTTACATGAAAAATCATTTCTCTAATTACCTCTACAAGTAATGATGGATATTTTCAACAAAACTTTGATTTCTTTGTTGGAGATGCCTTTTACATGAGAAAGAAGGTGAAAATTCATGGTGGAGGACAAAAAACATTTTCCTCATATGTAACTACCTAGACATGCCCTTGACCACTTTTTTGCATAGATGGAAAATCTTTGATAGCTATCCTTCCTTCTATTCACACCATAGAACAACTAGCTCTTGTAATGATGGCATGTGAATATTTTATATCCATGGCCATTTAAAAAAAATTCTTTGGAGTGTCCCACCTTGAATTTGTAGACTTGAAATTTCTCTCCCATGGAGGGGTTTGAATAAAAAGACATGATAAATGTAATACTTAGGTTTATTTTACCTTTTTTAATTTTTGGCTCCAACTTGTGTTTTCACATTTTTATTTTTACACTTTTTCCTTTTGTAAATTTGCTTTTTCACACATTACAATTTTCACATTTGATCTTTGCAAATTTGCCTTTTTAGGGTTTCCTCCATATTTTTTAATGCATAAATGCATTATTTTCATCTTTTGGCCTTTTGGAGAAATTATGTTCACTTTTGTAAACTTACAATTTTCCTTTTCTTTTGGAGAAATTTTGGTCCCATTTGTATTTTTATAATTTGCAAGATTGTAATTTGTAGAACTGTAATTTGCAAACTACAAATTTACAAATTGTAATTTATAGAATTACCATTTAAAAATTAAAAATTTAAAAATTGCAATTTGTAAAATTTCAAATTTATAAATTGTGATTTGTATAATCATAAATTTGTGAATTTTAATTTGTAGAATTGAAAACTAAAAAATTACAAATTGCAGTTGAGGTTCTCATTTCCCTCAAAAATTCATTTTAGGGAATTCAGAACTCTAACTGTAATTTGTAGTTTTGTCAAATTGCTAAATTACAAAATTGTAAAATTCTATTTGGCTGTGGAAGTTCCCTCTTGCATCAAGGTCACCTATTGACTAGTGTTGACTGGGGGTGTGGGAGACCTAGGTGCAATTTCCAATTTTCACAAGTGAAAAATTACAAAATTGCATTTTTCCTCCAATTCTCCTTGAAGCTCCATGAGTTGAATTTTTTTTCATATGTTTTGATTAGAGAGATTGGGAGAGTTGACCATAGTTTAAAAATTACATTTTGAGACCCTAAATTTTATAAATTGTTCTTCCCACTAAAATCTCCTAGGGACTTTGGGAGTCCTTTATGCAATTTGCAATCTATCAAAAATGCAAAGTTGCATTTGGCATTAAAAGTTCCACTTCTACCTTCTAATTCATGTTGAATTTTCTTCTCTATCTCACCCTAGTTTAGAAACATGCCCTATTTAATATTTCCTCTAAAATCCATCTCTTTCTCAATTTGACACATCAAATCAAAAAAAAAAAAAACTTTGTTTGCAAAATATATTTTAATTTGAAGTGTTTTCCAATGGAAACCTATATTACTCTTCATTTTACTTAAAATATAAAAATGGTTTCCATGCATCAAATCTAAAATTCACTTGCATAATGATAACCCCATTTAGATCCATAGAATGGATCTATTACAATATACATTTGAATCATTCATCAGTTGATGAAGAAAAAGACCCTAATCCACTTTTCTTTTAGAAGACTCAAAATCTTGATCTTCTCCTGATGGTAACACTTGTTGAGTCATTTTTATGCCTTTCGAAGCTTTAAATGCTCATTTCAAGTCCCATGTCTCAAATTCGTTCATGGAAATTGTTAATTTATAAGGCTCATGTTTTTCAACTGCAAGATAGTAACTTACAACTCTAATTTGATCTTTTATGGAGATAGGGTCTAGTTACAACATATAAAAAATAAAATATATGGTTGGCCTTAATCACAGGGTACAAATTAGGCAATGGAGATAAATTTTTTCTTAGCTCTTTAATTATTTAATGACATTAGTGACTTTACTATGTTTAGGTAGCCTCATAACATGCATAGACACCTCATATTTCATATTCATCATGGATTTCACTTGGGTCTTACTATTGTACAAAGAATAAAATATGCATGTGTTTTACTCCTATGTGAAATGTTGTTTTCTATCATTAGCATTGCCATTTAACTAGTTTCAGGCATGCTTTCAAATTTTACTACATGGGTACACATAATTGTTATCCACTTGACCTTCCCACTGATTCACTCCTTCTCTACTTATAGGATTTGTATGTTCTAATGCAATTTGTAATTTGCATTACTACAAATTGAATCTCATGTTCCCATTTTTACCAATCACTAAGTTGCTACATGTGGTCCTCCTATAGTCAACTCTTATATTTCTATTGAGTTCCTCTTATCATGTTTACTCTTATGGAATTTTAAATCCAATCAACAAATTGTAATTTACCAAACTTGTAAATTGCTTATTTTCCCCACTTTTCCACTATGCTCTTTTGTGCCTTCTCTCTACATAATCTAGGAGTGGAGAAATAAATTTCAAGTTATCTTTTCCTTATTTGGTTTTTCAAAATTACTTTTCCCATGAGAAATACCATGGATTTATCTACCCCCAAAAATAATTTGCATTTCACATTCTAGATTTCTAACAGAACTATTGGGTGCATTTTTTAATTGTCTTTTACCACATACTTCCCATAGACTTATATTACTTGTTTTACAATTGCCTCTTGACCTTTGACCTCTAACCAAACTCATATGCCCTAAATGTAGTTGCATTTTGACCTCTGACCTTCTGGTGTAACTCCATGGTGTCAAACACAAATTTCAAACTATAGTCAACATCCCTAGTTTTGCCAAGTTCCCATGCCTTATAGTTACACATTCTTTCTTGTCTTGAAATGTTTACTTTATTCTTATCTTCCACATGGCATGTTTTTTAATGGAATGGATGAGTGTCTTAAACATGTCCACTTAGTCATATGTCTTCCACATAGGATGTTTCCCAACTATATTTAAAACCCTTTCTACATTTAATTTATTGTGTTTTATTTTCCACATCCCTCATATATTGCCTTTGATGGCATCGTTACACCTTCACACTCTTCTTGTTGTGTGTCTTGAATTGGTACCATGTGGGGTTTGAGATCCAATATTTATTCTTAAAAAAAGGGGATAAATACATGGTGCAAATTTGAGCACCAATATATGCATTACATGGATAGGTTTCGAGTGCCATATATGGTACTCATTCTTCCACATAAGGCCGCTTATAGGTCCTTACCCCTTGGTAACTACCTCACTCTCCTTAATGGATTTTAAGTTCACTCAAAGATCATGAAGTAATTAAAATAAATCTAACTAAAAAGCATAACTCTAATAACCTAAGTTATCATCTAGATTAAATAGTTCTTTATTAAGAGTAAAAGATATATTATTGTGCTAATTTCATAATCAGGTATGATTTTGGAAATGTAAATCATAAATAATAACCAAAAATAAATTTAACACTTGAATATTTATTCTATATTCCCATGAGTATACAATATAAATATCATTGCATAAAAAGATATCACAATCAAGAATAGAATTGGAAACCTAGGAATTATATGCAATTATTAAGTGCTACTAACCGAGGTTATTAACTACCTCATGGACTAAATGTCACCACACCCTTACCAACATGTTATTTTTATTTCACATAACACTCATTTAATAATCATAAAGGCCATTATATAATTAATTAATAGTGATACAATTATGATCAACTTTGTTATTCATTAGATGGGATTCAATGACAACCTATAATTGAATCCATGTATGATATTATATTAGCCATAGCCAATAAGATATAATCAAACAAAAGAGAGGTTAATGTAATAAAAAGCATATCATAGCTAATATTATATTTCATTAATCATTTATTATACAATCAATTATAAATTTAAAATAAAAGAACATATTCAGTTCATACAACTTTCACATATACTTTATATTTTCCAGCCATACTTCAACTTAGAATATTTTTAAAATAAAGAACAAATATCTCATTAACTATTGTTATAAGAAGTAATTAATTAAGGAAACAATCCCTTTTATACAACACTTTCCAAGTATGATAAATTACATTAGATTAACATGTTTCATATATGAACAAATATAATCTATGCCTACATTCAATAGATTTCAATTGAAAAAAAAATAGAAGTAGATAAGAAACAATTTCCCACATAATTAAATGTATAAAAACTCATACAATCATTAATATATTATACAAAAAAATAATTTCATCCAAGTTTCAAATTGAGTAGAACCCAAATAAAACATTATAATTACGAAACTCTTATAAAATAATTTTTAGCACATCATAACACAATAGTGAAATTAGGTTCAGCCTTCAGGAAAGAAGATGAAATCATATGAAACTCATACGGATAAATATCAACAAGTTTGCATAAAATCATTATTCATTCACATAATCATCAAACAAAGGAGAGTACAACACTTAATAATTCCATTCCATGCTATGAGAAATTTAGATAACTTCTATAATCAACTCAACAAAGCAAACTAATTAAACTCAGATTTTTTCTTATTTTAACAAAGCATCTAATATCAACTTTGAGAAATGGAATAAATACTTATATATTTAATAATACCAATATAAATATCTTTTTATGAAACTAAGTATGTCTAAAATATGCATTAGTTAAAGGATTTTATTTATTTATTTATTTATTTATTTTTTTTGCATATACTAGCATCAAATATATCTAGACTAATCATATAATCTATGTATAGCTGAACACATCTAAGAAATATCTATATTCTATATTTTTGTATCAATTTAAATAATCATACATAATAAACTCAAAAGTATTTATTTAAGTTAAATAGGGTTAGATAAATAAATCAATAATGATCATTCATTTAGTTAAACTCTAATTTACTTAACAAGTAAAACTAGCATACTTATGTACATTTTTAACATCAGAGTAAACAATATGTATATGCTCGAGTAAACCCTTACTCATATT
>JARHVA010002340.1:1757500-1785000 GCA_037957365.1 Torreya grandis
GATCCATATCACATACCTCCATACATTTTTATGGTTTCATGATTCACATGATGCACCTTCTTGGGTTGTTCCTTATCTAGTAATTATATCACTTATGGTTACTACGACATGCTTAATTTATATATTTATCTCAACATGAATCCTATATTCATTACACTCCATGTGCCTTAAAAAAATATTAATTACTATCCTAATGTATTATCCATATTTTAGCACATACTTCTCAATGATTACATCTTTTTACATAACATGATGTAGTTAACTCTTTTTTTTTAAGTTGAGTAATTCACAAGCTACATCCCTCACCTCAAAAGAGTGTAATGTTAGTGGTATTTTCATAGAGATTAAATCTTCATTTTATAATAGATTTATGTTTTGGGATATATTACCTAATTCATAGATATCATATATTGGTTTAGATTATCAACTTCATTCAAATATTCAGATATATTACATGATTTAGATAGATTAGATTCATTCATATTATCAACATAATTTAGATTATAATATATATGTTTGTATATTATAATAAAGTTTAGGGGATACGAACACATATTACATGAACATAAGTTACATTTTCATATGTTTTAATATTTTAGAAAAAATGATATATAGATGACCAAAATTTTATATCATGTTGTCATCGATTGGACCAGATTATGGGGCATGAACAATCTTCATGCACACACACTATTAAAATTTAATACTTAATATCATTTTATTGATGGTGTAAAATGTTACATATTTAATCTATAAATCTATTTATAGTAGTTTATTCATGATTCAATCACAATTTTTACCTTTCATCTTGACGTTGAATATTAATTAAATGAGTAGTGTGGTTAAGATTATTTTCGTTCAATGGCCTAACACCATTCTCAAGGTTTCATACAATTATTTTCCAAACCCATGGAACTTAAACTATTTTATTTCACCATTACGGCATGATCATCCCTGATTTTCCAAATGCTTCATTACGAATCCCAATTCTCCATATTCTTCAATAGTAAAAATAATTATCCAATTATTTATAAGAAAGTATTATCTCTAACACCATCATAGGAGGAAACTTAGATTACCCACTTATATGTGAATTCCTTCCTTTTCACTTTAAGTTTCAACAATTTATTTTTCATTTCATATATGGACATTAATTTTTTCATGTTTATCAAAGTTTTACTAAATTTAATCTACACATTCAGATCCTTTATCCCAAACACAATTTTTTTTACACACTTGGGTAATATTTTTAGCCTTTTACTACATCATTATATTTCATTTCAATAATATAATAAAATGGGTTAATATGTAATACTAAAATATGTTATTACACACTTGAAAATTTTAATCTTGATTGGTACATTCACTTTACATGATTTGTGCATATAGATATGCCTCTTTTACACCCTTATGCCACATCTACATACATTACATGGCTCTAACTTCCCAATTTTCTATCAATCAGTTACATGAATTCACTAATATATGCTTAACCTTCTCACTATCATATTTTAACCATCCCCAAATAATCAAATCAGTTTTCATCTCTTTTATAAAATTTTGATAGACTCAAACACCTATAGAATTCTATAGTTGTCCAAAACTGTCAGACTTTTCTAAAAGAGAGGAAGAATGATATGATGATCTATAGATAGTTAGAGTATGATAATGATAAGTTCCATCATATACTATGGAATTCAAGTAAGTAACTGATAGAAAATTGATAAGGTCATACCCATGTAAATTATGTATATGTTAGATAATGATTCATAAGATCCATATGTGCACACACAAGTCATATAAGGTGAAGCTATGTTAATAATCACATTTCCAAGTTTATAATGCCATATTATAGTGTCTATTATTTTTCCCATTTTAATATAATATTTAAATGAAATATAATGCTAGAGTAAAAGGATAGTGAGATGTACGTGAGTGTGTACAAAAACATTGTATTTAGGAGAAAGGCTCTGAATGTGCATCTTACTTCAATTAAACCTTCAATGAACATTCAATAATCAATGTCCATATATGAATTTAGTTATAAAATAAAAATGAATTGTTGAAACTTAAGGACCAAAGAATGAATATGCATGTAAGTGGGTAAGCTATGTTTCCCCCTATGATGGTGTTGGAGATAATGATGGTTTTGGAGATAATTCTTTCTTCTTGAATCATTGGAGAACTATTTTTCCTATTGAAGGATGTGGATAATTTGGTTTATTGTTGAAGCATTTGGATAATTAGGAGTGATCATGTACCAATGGATAAATTAAATAAGGTAAGGGACATGGTTTGGAGTGGTAATTACCTCAACCCTTGGGATTACTATTATTCCATTGAGTGGATAAAATGTCAACCACATTACTCATTTAATTGATCTTGAACCTCAAGTCGAAAAGGTGATCCTATGGTAGGCTCATGAATCAACTATTATAAATGGAATTATATATTCAATATATAACATAAAAGGTAACATCAATGCAATGCTATTAAGTATAAAATTGTGATAGTGTGTGCACATGAATAATGTTCATGGTCTCTACTACTAATGGACTCATCCCTATGCCAAGTAATAAAAACATTTCCATTCCAAATAATATTAATGAATTGGCCTATACATTTCACATGTCAGTGGCATGAGGAAGAAACCAAAGAGCCCCATATAAATACATGATATATTTATCAATCCTAAACTATACATCTATGCAATTATTCAAATTCAAAGGGACTTCCATAAAATTTATGAATTAGAAATTAGTCACAATGATTACACTCTATCCAAGTTTGAAGAACCCAATCGAATCCAAGTTTACCATTTTCTAAGTGTTTAAATATAAATTACATGTTGCATTCATTAAAGGATCATCACTGCACACATACACCTAACGTTAAGAACTACAACAAATTTAAATTTTTTCTATGAAGTATTGTATATATAGGTAACACTCAACCATTATTAGGGAGTGCTTGAGCTCAGTTCAACCTACCTTCTTACCCTTTTATGGATCTAAATTTATATTAAAAATTGTACCTATAGTTTCAAACAAGAGATATGATTTATGAAGACCATACACACATTGATAATCAATATCACACATATAAATGAATTACAAATAGTAACACAAATTGTACTAAAACAGAGAGTTATCATGGACACTAACGAATCCAAAAAAATAATGACTATACCATATAACATAGGCATCTATATACTGATGGATTCATACTTACAATTTTAGACACCTAGTTCCTTATTTGAGCAACTCAAAGTCTATTTCGAAATCTAGTTGTCACTTACACACTATCTCAATCTTCAATATAAATAGAAAAATGGTAATGATCTTAATATATTAAGCCAAGTATTTTTATAACATGAGTTACATTATTCAAATTAAATCCTTTCTTTTACATTCATATTCATTTATTATATTTATACTTTGTATAATCTTAATAGTTTAAAGTTTTATACTTTATTAGGTTCATTAAATAAAAATAATATAAAATCTAATCAAAATGTGAGAGATAGTCAATTGACCCACCAAAAAATGTTGATCTAGAGTGTAGTTGTAGGCTCTTGTTTAGGAAGAACATGAAACCCTAAAATAATGTTTTCAACATTTGAGGAGTATATGTGGTCATATTGAGGTAATTACATTTTCTTTATATAGGATTTTAGGCATTCTTAAACATGTTTTTTATATTATCATTGGCATGTGGTGAACTAACAATTAATTTATAAAATAAATACAAATAATGATATGAAAATAAAGCACATAACACAAGGAGAAAGTGCCAATAAGAGCCTAAGACAAACCAATCATATGTAAAAAGATAAACACACAAATATCATAGAAAATAAATATCCCTATACTAAAATTAAGTGTTTATAATAGTATATAACAATCAAATACAATGTATCAATTAAATTAAAAATGAAGATTAAATTAAATAATCTAATGTGATAAATGTGTTACTCTCATGGACTACAATACTATAATGAATGTTCTCCAAATTCTAATTTTTTGTTAAATATTCAAAATAATGTTGCGACCTTAAATTATAAAATCTCTTTTAAATTTTCTTTATATTTTTAAATTCATTTTATAAATACACTAATATACTTATACATCTCTTTAATTTAAATTAAAATTTTATTAACACACAAATAAAAATATAGATAAAATAATGTTAATAACTCCCACCAAACCCTAATAGTGAAAAGGCCCCACACGCTAACCACTATATACGATAGAAAATAAAGAAGAGAGTAGAGAGGAGGGAGAAGCGAAAAAAAGTGAGTAGTTGAACATAAATGGCAAAATATACATGAGTAAAACCTAATTCAAACCAATAACATTCAAATATAGAGGTACCTAGAATAATACAACTAAGGAACATTTTTTCATCTTTATAACGATAAGAAAATATATTCTTTTGGTTTCTACACCACGTGGATTGTGGGTCATTCTGTTACACAAAACTATTAGTTTTGAAAAGATTGAAGTTGACCAGGATATTTTTTGCTTAACAAGATTTTCCTTAAATGTTTTGCTTGTTGAACCTTTTTTTCAACAAATCAAAACATGAATCTTAACATCAATTTTAAAAATTAACTTGCCCACCAAAAAAGGTATTTGAGGAAAAACTGCAATAGTGATTGTAACATTGATTTATTTTTCCAGCCCAAAGCTAGGCCTCCACTTCCCTTGAATGAGAGATCTTAATTAAAGATTAAAAATTTAAGAATAATTCTCACTTGAGAGTTTCTTATTACAGAGGCGAAACTCTTTTGAAATCTCTTGTAAGGAATAAAATGGAGTCCAATATTTTTTTGTGTGTTTAATTTTTTTTTTTAAATTTTTTTTTAATTTTATTTAAAAAATAAAAATCTTTATAATAATTAAAAATATATCAAATTTAAATTAAGTCATATCTATTGACATCTTAGATAAAATCCACATATGATGGCCTGGAGTTCTTTATGAGTGAGTAATTAAATCAAAAAGTTCTTTATATACACTTTCTTTATACGCTAAGCTACAACTCAAGCCCATCACTATTTTTATGTTTTTCGTACCACATGTAGTGTTGAATTATGGAGATATTAACTATCACCTTTCAGTTTATAATGATTTTTAATATCAAATAATATGATATTAGTTTCATTGCAATGAAAATAAATATCAAATCAATAAAATTAATTTCATTGCAATGAAAATTATGAAATGTATTTTGAAGTGTATATTCATTTTTCAATTCAACAAAAGAAAAAAATTAAAAATTTCAAGAAACTAAAAAGGAATCGCATAAAATAAAATAAGATAACAAATATTTATTTTAATCTAAAATAATTTTAATTTCTAAAACTCATTTTTTAATGAATTTAAATATATTTATTTTTTATATTATTGTAAAAAAACTATTCATTTTACAAGCCTTCAATGTAATGTAAATTTTATGTTAAATTTAAGTATTGGTGTATTCTGATTTTTAATTTATCATCTTGGCATCCATTTAATGTTTTTTATTTATATAAAAAATTAATTTCAATAATTCATGTATTTTCTTTAATTTTTAAGGAATATTTTAGATATAAAACTATTTGAAGCATGTAATGGGATAAGATGTAAATTATTGATTTACTTATAATTGAATTATAAGTATTCAATGTATTTAATATATTTTTATTTATTTTCAAACACTAAATTATATTTGTTAAAAAGTTATTTGTATGCATAATCTGTTTGATTTATCAATTTTCATTTATTCAAATTATTTATTTTTTAATATATTTTAAAATAAGGAATAAAGTTTAGATAATTTAGTTTAATAATAATTTTCAAAAAAAGAGAAAAAGAAATGAAGTCAAGATAATTTAATTTAACAATATTTTCATTTATATATAATTGTAAGAATTATTAATTTTATAGCACATATAAAAATCACCATTTACAAAAAAATATTTAAACCTTTTTTTTTTAGAAATTCAATCTTAAGATCTTAAATTTACTCCAAGAAAAAAATCAAAATTATATAGATTACTCAATACAAACAATAAATCACAATTCACAAGAAGATATTAAGGACATAATGAAATTTGATCATTCCTTTCCAAATTGATAAAAAATATATAAATAATACATAAACTTTCTATGATATTGATGATTAAAAAATGGAAAAAATAAACTCACTAATCCATGAAAATGACACTAAGGGAACATCTGAGTTAAAAAGGAATACAAAGAGGAGTTTTAGCCAATGCTTATAGTGAAAGTACTAATTTTAAAATTTGAAGAGGTGAATAAATAAATAAACATTGGGAATTTTGGTAAAAAAATATTAAAATAAAGTAGTAGATATTTTAAATTTTATTTATAAAATATCATTCATAGAGGTTTAGTATAAATACAAATAAAATATATTAAAGAAGGCCTTTAATAATTATAAACAATTGGAAAACACAATAAAAAAACACCTTCAATATGAAATTTTAAAGTGAAGATATGGTTCACGTTATAAAGAAAACACCCAAGGTGATTTTTCTTATTGTTGGTTATACTATAAATGAATAGGTTTATGTAATACTTATACATATGAAAAATATATGAATCACAAATCAAAAATTCCATCTATCAACATTTAAAATGTTGAAGAATTACATTAAGAACCACCTTTGATTAAAAGTGGAGTTCAATGTAAACATGTAGAAAGAAAAAGAACCTCCAGTGAAGATTTGGATGAGAGAATGGGAAATGGTGTATACCATTCCATTCAAATAATGAAAAAAAGTTGAATATGGAAGAATACAATTCAAACATGAAAAAATGAAAAAATGAATAATAGAGAAAATATTAAATGTACAAATCCAAATTATAAATTGTTTTTAAAATATTTTTTATATGTTTTTTAACTAAAAATATGATAATGCATCATATAGTTCATACTAAAATATAGTATATATTATGGAAGAAAAAAAGTGCATCATTGCTCCCAATTATCATTATAGTGTTTTTTCATTTATGAAATATAATATTTCTTTGTACTTTTCTTTGATTTATTTCTATTGTTATATTACATTTTTGAGTATCTGAATTAGTATGTCAATTTACCTTGAATTCAAGTTCATCCTTATTATTTATTTATAAATAATTATGGAGCACACAACATATTACTATAGACTTGGGCATTTTATCCAACTCTACATTTACATCATGAATAAATCTCCATCTCCCTTTTAACACACCAAATGCATTTTCAATTTTCATACATTTAAATAAGTGTTGGTCAAAAATATTATAAATTAGAAAAAACTTCTTTTCAAATAACTGTAATAAATAAAGAAAGATTAGATATGCAGAATTCCTTATTAATTGGGATAGATAATACTTCTTTTAATTTAAAATGTTGGAGATATTATCTTATTTTTAAATAGCTATAATAATTTTTAAAAAAAGATAAAATGTACAGAATAGATATACTAAATAGACAAAAATAAGATATGCAGAATTTCTTATTAATTGGGATATATAGGATATGCAGAAATCCCTATTAATTGGAAATAGATAATAATTATTTTAGTTTTAAATTTTGAAAATATTAATTTATTTTTAAATAACTATAATAAATATATAAAAAAATACAATATGCAAAATAGTTATAATAAATAAGAAAGATAGGATATTTAGAATTCCCTATTAATTGGGGATAGACAATACTTCTTTTAATTTAAACTGCTGGGGATATAATATTAAAATTAGTTTGTTTCCTGCTAAATAACTTTGCATTCTAATTAAATTTCTAAAAGTTGAAAAAAGATGTTAGAAATTACAGTTTTACCGATTAAAAATTATGGCGCCGGCGAATAAAATTAATAACTGATATTCAGATCTGACGTGGTATCTTAATGGTCCAAGTCTTTAACTACACCATATGCGGAAACTTGGGAAAATCGCTGGCTTACATCAACATATTACCCATGGTCCCCAATGTGATTTAAGTCATTTTGCAGACAATAATTCTGAGCATAATTAAAGCTTCGGTGTCAATTCAAATCATTTTGAAAACTTAAATGGCAAGAACATACCACAAAAATGAAGGACACTCCAATTGTCCATATTGCACATGGTCGATCAGTCAAGACTCCTACATTTTAGCTGACAACTAGTGGGACCCAAAACCACCACGTTATACACGTCCAGCTCATATATAGCTTATGAAATGTCCCTATATACATGGCAAGCATTAATCTTCAGGGTCTTCAAAATTTAATCTCTGAAAATTTTAGTTAAGTACCCAGTTCCGAATATTTTATGAAAATAAAATGTCAGGTCTTAACTCGAATGATTTTGAGAATGTTGCCGGTTTCGAATACTTTGTGGTCCACAGAGAATTTGTGAGGATCGTTTGGCGGAAAATACGGAGCAAGCAAACATTTGTCTCCACATGGGAACGCTATCCGATGTATCTCTCTGGTTTTTAGTGGGTTATTTGTTTATTTGAATAGTCGGCTTATTGTCTGACAATACCATAACAATCATTACTGTTATTGCAGATGGATCACAAAACCAGACGATCCTCACAAGTTCTCTGTATCCCAAAACCAGGCGAGCAAAAATCATTAATGTTTGCTTGCTCCGTATTTTTCACCAAACGATCCTCACAAGTTCTCTCTACCCACAAAGTATTCGGAACCCACGACATTCTCAAAATCCTTGGAGTCGTGATCTAACATTTTATTTTCATAAAATATTACCATTAATACCATTGCTTTTCTTAGATCCAACGAATAAAATAAAGTATTTTCTGGAACAAAAGGAAGCAGCGGAATAAGTATTGTTTTTTTTCCCAATGTTGATATCAAAAATTCATTCATACATATATATCAAAGAAACTGCTCTTTCAAACACTAGACTGTTTAAACCTTAAAATCTTTATAAGTCAGTTTATTATGGGTGTGTTAATGTTTATGAGACATAAATATGAAGACTGGTATATGAAACAACAGCGAGACTGCCTGACCCTGTCTACGGTTGTGCTGGCGCTGTGTATCAACTACAGCAACAAATATTCAGCCTGCAATCACAACTGGCATCCACACAAGCAGATCTTATGAATACACAAGCTTATCTTTAATCTCTCGAGACTGGATTTTATAGTGCAGGAGTAGGAAGAACATTCGATGTCACCCACAATACATTAGAGGAAAATGGGCCAATAGTTTTAGAAGATGTCACTCAGGAATTAGTATGGACTGCCTTAAGCCATGCCATTCATTTTCACAATCAGGGTTGTAATTTCTTCACGTCTATTTTTAGTAAATTACTTAGTTTGTTTTGTCTTGATTTTTATTGTTCGTTTCTATCTTTCTAGAAGTTGTTAGAAACTTCCAAAAATTGAAAATTTGTTTTGATACAGCCTGTCAAGGCCTCTTTATAATGAGGTATTGTGTAAGTTGTTTTATGATCAAGCAAGATCAGAAATTAAAAGAAGCATAAGCTTTCAGTTGTCTTCAGTTTGGTATCAGAGCCAACGTGGAGAAGAGCAGCCAGGGGGTCGTAGAAGATAAGGTAGTCGCTGTGGGAGAAGAGAAGACAGCCATTGGTTTACATTTCTTGGCTGGAAAGCTGTAACAAAGTTTAGCGCAGCCAAGGAGCAGTTTCGCTGCCTGTTAGCAGCAGTCTTAGTTGCCGTCAATGCAAAAGGAGATGCCAGCCTGTAAATAAGACAAGGAGAAACAAAAGGAGCGCACAAGAGCGATTTCTTCTTACAACGCTTTAGCACATCAAACCGTAATCAGCGCTCTACATAAAGTAAGTATTTAAGTTGTAGCTAGTTTCTCAAAAGCAGATTTATTTCAGATCTGTCCAAAAAAAGGGATTGTTTGTGTTGAAATTTGAATACAAGTTATTAAAAAACGAGAAAGGAAGAGAGTTGAGCCAAAGGAGATCGTAGTTTTTTAATGTAACGCCATAGCTAGTAATGAGGAGAGTATAGATGTAAATTTGAAAAAAAAAAAAAAAAAAAGAGATCATAGAAATTAAAAGAAGGGGGTGTTTCGAATAGAAAGAAAAGTCAACCTCCGTCCTCAAATAGTCCATTCAAGAGGTAAAGCTGCTGCAAATCAGTCCTTGTCAAGTTAGTTAAGAAACATCCCAGATTTCTAATCTGGTTGGAGCAAACAGTAAAAGTTGGTAACGTCCACTTACATTTGACGGACAAAACTATGATATTTGAGCAAATAAGATGAAGATGATATTGTTGACGAATGACTTATGGGAATATGTGATCATTGGCTTCATAGATGTAACCAATCAAAAAGCATACAATTTATTGACGAATGACTCAGCTAAAGGAGAGTAGAAGGAAGGATGTGAAAACATTGAATTTGATAGAGACAACAATGACATAAGCAATATTTCCAAGAATTGCAGCAGCAAACTATTCCAAAAAAGTATGGGATATTCTTCAAAATTTCTACATAGATAATGATAAGGTGCGGTTAGTAAAGCTCCAATTGTTTAAAAGAGAATTTGAAACATTGGAAATGAATGATAGTCAGTATATTTATGAGTTTCATAATAGAGTATCTAGTTTAACCAATCAATTAAGAATTAATGGTGAAACTATAGTAGACCAATGGATTGTTTAAAAAATCCTTAGGATTTTTCCCATGAGATATGATCCAACTCTTATAGGTATTGTGGAGGCCAAAGACCTGTCAAGGATGATAGTGGATGAGTTAATTGGTTCTCTACAAACCCATGAGCGTAGGTAGAATAGATCTAGACCTTCCTCCCTAAAGTAAGCCTTCAAGGCTTAGGCCAATTTTAGAGATAGGTGTAGAGGAAGAGAAAACATAGGAAGAAGTTTAAGAGGTAGAGGAAGAGGAAGGAGCTACTATGTTAGTGTAAGCTCAAATAGTCAAGAAGGAGAAAAAAACTCTCAATTAGATTTCCAAGAGAAGAGAAAGAGTAGTACTTCAAATCAAAGGTATGATAAAAGTAATATTCAGTGACATTATTGTCATAAGTATGGTCATTTTTCTAGTGAATGCAAAAAGAGGCAATATAACCAATCAAGGCAAAGTGTAAATGTAGCCATTGAGAATGTAAGTGAATCTGAACATTTACCAAACATGTTCATTATATGCAATGTTACTGAGCATGGTAGTCTTGAGGTATGGTATTTGGATAGTGCATGTAGTAACCACATGAGTGGTCATGAAAACCTATTTCCTCCATTGATAAGAATATATAGTTAGATATTAAGATGGGGAATAATGAAAAAGTTCATGTTGTTGGCAGAGGGACCATCATTATCTAGACCAAGAAAGGTGAAAGGAGAGTAATCTAGGATGTCTATTATACTCCCATTTAAAACACAATATGTTGAGTATTGGATAATTGGTTCAAAAAGGATATAGAGTCCTAATGGGGAATGAAGAGTGTGCAATCTTTGATAAGGAAGGAAGCAAAAACATTATAGATATAGTTCAAGTGACAAGTAATTGCATGTTTCCTCTCAAGATGTAAATTGATCCTCTCAAGAGTACAACAATACTACATCAAGCAACCTTCAAGACAGTCATCAAAGACACATCTAGACTCTAGCATTTGATGTATGGTCATTTATGTTTTTCTGGATTAGATATTCTATTTAAGAAGAATATGGTTAAAGGTCTACTAGGAATAGTAGAACCTGAAAGAAAATGTGAGGCATGGATTGTAGGAAGACAACATAGGCAACCTTTTCAATCAGGGATTTCTAGAAGGGCAAAATCACCTTTGGAGTTAGTGCACTGTGGCCCAATGAAAACTCTAACCCAGTCTAAGAATGCATATTTATTAACCTTCATAGACGATTAGAGCAAGAAAATTTTGATTTATTTCTTAAAGAATAAGTCTGAAACTTTAGAGAAATTCATGTGGTTTAAGGTATTGGTTGAGAAGCAGAGTAGATACTTCATCAAGGCCCTGAGATCAAATAGAGTGGGAGAGTATGTATCTAAGAAATTTCTAATTTTTTGTAAGAATGATGGAATTGAAAAGTAGTTCATAGCCAAATACACTTCACAGCAAAATGGAGTGGCAGAAATGAAAAATAGGACCATCCAAGAAATGGCCACAAGCATGTTAAAATGCAGGGGACTTTTAAAATAATATTAGGATGAAGTTATAGAAACAATAGTGTATTTGTTGAATATGTGTCCTACAAATGCTATTTAAAACATGACTCCATAAGAAACATGGATAAATAAAGGTGGAGTGTTGTGTATTTAAGAATATTTGGGTGTATGGCATATGAACATGTGCCAAAGGAAAAGAGGAAAATATTTGATGATAAAAGAGAAAAGTGTATTTTCCTTGGATATTGTGAAGACACTAAAACATATAGATGGTTCATCCATGTTACAAAGAAGGTTGTGACTAGCAAGGAGATCGAATTCATTAAGAATGAATCATGAGATGCCACTATTGACACTACATCAGGCATCTCAAAGATAATACTGATAGAAATGAAGATGTTTAAATTAAATCAATCATAAATAAATAAGTTGAATCATCAACAACACTTCCATAACCTTCATAACATACTCGTCAATCAAGAAACTCCAATAACTGTTCAGATTCAACTCTTGCTTCCCTTATGCCTAGAAAGACAAGGAGCTTGAAAGAGACCTATGATGGCTCAAGGTATGATGATCTGAATGAAAATTTAAATTTTGCTTTATTTTATCTAGATGAACCTACATGTTTTGAAGAATCAGTGAAAGAGGAGAAATGATGTAAAGCCATGGATGAAGAAATAGATGTAATAGAAAGAAACAAAACATGGGAGTTAGTTGATTTACCTAAGGGTAAATAAGTGATTGGAGTGAAGTGGGTCTACAAGGCCAAGAGCAAAACATAAATAAAATTTGATAGGTACAAAGTAACATTTATTGTGAAGGGATACAAACAACAAATTGGTAGAGACAATGATGAGACTTATGCTCCTATTGTAAGAATGAAAACCCTATGGGTTGTTTTAGTAGTAGCTAACCAACACAAGTGGAAGGTATATCAAATGGATGTGAAATAAGCCTTCCTGAATGGAGTACTCAAAAAAAAAAAAAAAAATTATGTTGATCAACCACTTAGATATGAAGTACCAAAAAAAGAAAAAAAAGGTGTATACGCTCAAGAAACCACTCTATGGGCTTAAGCAAACACCAAAGAATTAGTACAGATGAATTGATTCATACTTCACTACCAAATATTTAGTAAAAATAGTAGTGAGTCCACACTTTACTAAAGGAGAGCCATGGTAAGAATTTGATTGTTGTGTTATATTTAGATTATTTAATCTTCACAAAAAATGATGATATTTATATTGTCAAGTTCAAAAAACCAATGAAAAGGGAATTTGAAATGACATACTTGGGTTTATTAAGATATTTTCTTGGTATAGAAGTATAATAGATGGATCATGGCATATTCATCTCTCAGTCTAAATATGCTCCACAAATGTTGAAGAGGTTCAAAATGTTGAAAAATAAGTCTATGCCAACAGCAACCATCACGGTCTCAAATTGAGAAAGCAATATTGTATCAATGAGTTGAATTCAACTTTATATAAAATCATAGTAGGTAGCCTCATATATTTGACAACATCTAGGCTTGATATAGTCTATGCAGTAAGTTTGATTTCTAGATTTATGAAAACACCTAAGAACACACATTATCGAGTAGGTAAGAGAATTCTAAGATATGTCAACAGAACTAAGACCTTGGCATTCTTTATACCCATCAAGTGATTTTGATCTAGTTGGCTATACATATAGCGATTGGGAAATTAGTGTAGATGGCAAGAAAAATACATCATGCTATGTGTTTCACATGGGTTCATGAACCATTTCTTGGGCATCCAAGAAGTAACCCATATTTTCTCTTTCCACAATAAAAGTTGAATACATTGTAGCAAATGCAAAAACATGTCAAGTTATTTGGATAAGAAGAGTCATATCATATTTGAAGAAGAAACAAATAGATGGCACAATGATATTTTGTGATAACATATCTTTAATAGCCTTGATAAAGAATCTAGTCTTTTATGGAAGAAGCAAGCATATACAAAATCACTATCACTTAATACATAAATTGGTTGAAAATGATGAAATCAAATTAACATTTTATAGATCTGAAGATTAGATAGCAAACATCTTCACGAAGGCACTAACAAAGGAGACCTTTGAGTACTAGAGAGACAAAATTTAGGAGTAATGGATATTGTAATAGCTAGTGGAATAAATTAAAGGGGAATGTTGGAAGTTTTAATTTTTTCATGTCTATTTTTAATAAACTAGTTAGTTTATTTTGTCTTTATTTTTATTGTTCATTTATATCTTCCTATAAGTTGTTAGAAACTTCTGAAAATAGGAAATTATATTTTGATGCAGCCTGTCAAGACCTATTTATAATGAGGCATTATGTAAGTTGTTTATGATCAAACAAGATCATAAATTAAAAAAAAAAATCAAAACCCTTCAGTTGTCTTCATATAAGTCAGTTTATTACGTGTGTGCTATTATTAATGAGACATAAATATATAGACTGGTATATGAAGCAACTACAAGAATAAATGACCCTATCTACGGTTGTGTTGGTGTAGTGTATCAACCACAAAAACAAGTATTCAGTCTGCAATCACAAACGGCATCCACACAAGTAGATATTTTGAATACAAAAGCTTGTCTTGAATCTCTCAAGACTAGATTTTATAATGCACGAGTAGGAAAAACATTCGATGTCACCACAATACATTAGAGGAAAATGGGTCAATAGTTTTATAAGATGCCACTCTTGAATTTGTATGGATTTCCCTAAGCCATGGCATTCACAATCAGGAGCATTCATTTTCCATTTTTATAATGCTAGAAGTAATTTTTCTTCCTTGGTTATTCTTTCCTAGACATTTTTTATCATAAACTTTTTTTTTCAAATTTTAAAAGCAAGCTCATTTGGGATGGTTTTTAATTTTTTTTTTAAGATCTAGATTTATGGTATAATAATGAAATGAATAAATAGTTTTTAATTTACTATTTATTATTTGTGCCAAAATATTATTATTATTAAACCATAAACAATCTTTAGCGTCATAGCCGAAGGTATTACAATTGTCCTTGTGGGCATTTAAATATAATAGTTGTACGAAGGATTTAAAAAAATACATTACTGCTATCATAATTTTAATATTTTATCATCATATCTTTCATTAACTTCCTCGTGCTCATCGTCCTACTAAACTTCCTTATCTTCTTCATTCTCTTCTCATGAGATTTATAAACTAGTAATTACACGAAGGAGTTGTTATGGAAACACCGATTGAGTACAATAAATGTATTTTTAATTATGAATAGAGAAAGGAAATGAAAATATGAACACGGATTTCTAGAAATCCATTTCACATTACAATAACATTTGTTTTAATAAAACACAATTAATAAACTATAGGTGGTAGATACTGATAGTATTCAGATACTGAAAACTAATGTTTCATTTTAAAATTACACGATGGTAATTATTTTAAGGTTAAAGGAAAATAAATACAAATAATAGTTTCTAAAAGCTTCTCTAAAATTTTAATCATGACACATCTCAATGGTGTTGAAATATTAAAAAACAGTTTTTTTTAGCAAATTACATGATAATGATAACAAAATAATAGGAAAGGAAAGATTATAAAACATTATACAAGTTGTACGTATTTTTTCTATTAAAAAAAATAGTAAAGTCTGTAAAAACATAAAAAATTGATCCATGTTAAAAAAATATCCCAATGTTAAATATTTTAATAAAGAATAATAAAATTATACAAATTTTTCCTAGCTTGCATGCTAGGCTTGTCAGTTTTGTTAGTAACATTTATTGAGTAAGAAAACCTAAACAAGTGAGAAGGATTAGTTCCTCTAATGTGTGTTATTAGATTTTTTTCACATTTTCTTTTGTTATTTGAAAGAGAAATGAGACCAAATATAAATAATAATTTTTAAATTGAACACATCATAATCAATTATATAAACTTTTCCTAGCTTGCATGCTAGGCTTGTCAGTTTTTTTAGTAACATTTATTGAGTAAGAAAACCTAAACAAGTGAGAAGGATTAGTTCCTTCTAATGTGTGTTATTAGATTTTTTTCACATTTTATTTTGTTATTTGAAAGATAAATGAGACCAAATATAAATAATAATTTTAAAAATGAACACATCATAATCAATAAATATCATATGACATATCATGATTGTGTTTAAATATTAAGAATCATTTTTGTGTTCAAAATTAAATTATAAGGATAATGAAAAATACCAACAAAAATATGGATTAAAATCTAATGAAGTTATAAAAGGACGTAAGACATTTTATAAATTCTATATGTCTTTACCAAAAAGTGTTTCTTACAAAGATTGAAACAAAAATAAAAATTTAAAAAATATCGAAAAATATACTAAATTTAGTGACATGTTGACCTTTCATCTCTTTCTCATTGTTTTCATTAACCCAATGTAAATCCATCGAATTCCCTTTGGTATTGTGAGGCATCCACACCAAAGTGTGCCATGCATTAAAAATAGATAGGTAAGATTATGTAGTAGATCAAATTTGGTCATGAATACTTGATGTTGTCATTTTTGGTTCATTTTTATTTTAATTAACTTAAGAATTTAATCTAGACCTATTTCATCACGCACACACACTATTCCAATTTTATACTTAATACAATTTCATTGATGGTCTAAAATTTTATATATTTATTCTATAAATATGTTTATAGCAGTTGATTTGTAAGTATATCATACGCTCTATCTTTCATCTTGAGGTTCAAGAATAATTAAATGAGTAGTGAGATTAAGATTATTTTCACTCAATGACCTAACACTAATCTCAAGCGTTGATACATTTATTTTCCAAATCTATGGCACTTACCCTATTTTATTTCACCACTGGGGCATGATCACCGCTGATTCTCCAAATGCTTTAGCAGGAATCCCTATTCTCCATATGGTTGAATAGGAAAAACAATTCTCTAATTATTCATAAGAAAGTATTATATCTAACACCATCATAGCAAGAAAAAAAGCTTACCCACTTATATGTGTATTCATTCCTTTCTCTTTAATTTTCAATAGTTTAATTTCATTTTTATACATGAATGTTAATTTGTTCATATTCATCAATGTTTTACTTCATGCAATCTACCCATTCATATCCTTTGTCCCAAAGACAATTTTTTTGTACACACTTGGGTACATCTTTTTATCCTTTTACAATAACATTATATTTCATTTTAATACTATAATAAATTGGGGTCATATTTAAACATTAAAATATGTTATTACAGACTTGCAAATTTTAGTCTCCACCTACCTTCACTTTATATGATTTATGCACACACATGTGCATCTTATACACCCTTATATCACATCTACATACATTACATGGCTCTGACCTTCTCAATTTTCTATCAATCACTTACATAGATTCACTACTCTAAGCCTAACCTTCTCATTATTATAGTTTCACTATCCCTAAATCATCAAATCAGTGTTCCTCTCTTTTATCAAAGTCTAACAGACTCAGACACTTATAGAAATTTTCAGGTATCCAACACTAGAATTATTTTCTAAAATAGAGGAATACTACTATGATGATCTAGATATAGTTGGAATATGATAATGACAAGTTCAAGAATACACTATATAATTCATGTAAGTGGCTGATAGAAAATCAATAAGGTCATACCCATGTAAAGTATGTATATGTGAGATAATGATGTATAAGATCCATATGTGTATGCACAAGTCATTTGAGGTGAATTTAGGTCTTGAATCACATTTATAAGTTTGTAACACCATATTTTAGTGTCTATTAATTTTATCATTTTATTATAGTATTTAAATGAAATACAATACTAGAGTAAAAATATGATGAGATGTACCTTAGTGTGTATAAAAACATTGTCTTTAGGAGAAACGTTTTGAATTTGCAACTTACTTTAATTAAACCTCCCATGAACATGCAATAATCAATGCCCATATATGGAATTTATTCTAAAATTAATATGAGCTATTGAAAATTTAAGATAAAATAAGGAATATGCCTGCAAGTGGGTAAGCTATGTTACCCCTTATGATGGTGTCAGAGATCATGATATTTTTTGAGATAATGTTTTCTTTTGAATCATCATAGAACTATTTTTCCTACTGAAGCATATAGATAATTTGGTTTCCTACTGAAGCATTTGGATAATTAGGAGTTATCATGTGCCAATGGAAAAAATTAAATAAACAAGGGCCATGGGTTAGGGTAATAATTACCTCAACCCTTGGGATTAGTGGTAAGCCATTGAGTGCATAAAATGTGAACCAAAATACTCATTTAATTGATCTTGAACCTGAAAATGAAATGGAAATCCTATGGTAGATTCATGAATTTAATAATATAAATGGAATTATATATTCAATATGCAATATAAAAGGTACCATCAATGTCGTGCTATTAAGTATAAAATTGGACTAATGTGTGTGCATGAAGAATGTGCATGGTGTCCAACATTAATGGACTCATCCCTATGCTAATCAATAATATTTTTTCTCTTTCAAATAATATTAATGATTTAGCCTATACATTTCACTTGTCAGTGGCATGAAGAAGTAACCAAAGAATCTCATATAAATACATGATATATTTATCACTCTTAAAATATATATTTACACACTTTTGCACATTCAAATGGACTTCTATAAAGATTAAAATTTAGTAATTAATCACAATGACTAGGCCTATCCATGTTCGAAGCACCCAATCAAAGACAATTTTACATTTTCCATGTGTTTAAATATATATTGCATGTTCCATTCATTAAATGAGCACCATTGCACACATAGACCTAATAGGGAAAACTACAACCAATTTAAATTTATTCTTTAAAGTATTTAATATGTAGACAATGCTCAACCATTAATTAGGCAGTGGTTAAGGTCAATTCAACCTACCTTCTTCTCATTTTATAGATCTAAATCTAGATTCAAAATTGTACCTAGGTTTTCAAAGAGGAGACAAGGTTTCTCAATACCATGCATACATTGATCTTTAATATCAAATGTAGAGATGAATTATAAATAGGTGACATAACTTGTAATAAAATAGAGAGTTACTATGGACACTAAAGAATCTAAAAAAATAATGACTATATCATCTAGCATAGGTATCCACATACTGATGGATTCATATTGACAATGTCAGACACCTAGTTCGTTATTTGAGTGAATGAAAATCTATTTCAAACCTAATTGTCCCCTACACACTATCTCAGTCTTTCAAAAAATATAAATAAGGTAATGATCATAGTCTACTAATTCAAGTGTTTTAATAACTTAGGTTACATTATTCAAATTAAATTCTTCCTTTTATATTCATATTTGTGTATTATATCTATACTTTATAAAATCTTAATAGTTTAAAGTTTTATACTTGAATAGGTTCATTAAATAAAAGAAATATTGAAGAATATCAAAATTTGAGAGATGGTCAATGGACCCACCAAAAAAAGTTGACCTAGAGTGTAGTTGTACGCTCTTGGTTAAGAATAACATGACACCCTAAAATAATCTTTTTTTGCATTTAAGGAGCATAAGTCATATTGAGGTAATTAAATTTTTTGCATATAGGATTTTAGGCATTCCTAAGTAATTTTTTCTATTATCATTGGCATGTGGTGTAGTAATAATGAATTTGTAAAGGAAATAGAAATTACAATGTGAAAATAAAACACATAACACAAGGGAAAAGTGCCAATAAGACCCTAATACAAGTTAATTATTCAAAAGCACATAAACACACAAATACCATAGAAAATAAGTATCCCTATACGAAAATTAAGTATTTATAATAATATATAATAGTTGAATATGAAATATCAATTAAATTAAAAATGATGATTGAACTAAGCAATGCAATGTGATGCAATGTGTTACTCATATGGACATCAATGCTATAATGAATGTTCTCTAAAATTTGGTTTCTCCTTTAATGCTCAAAATAATATTATAACAATATATGTTAGAATCTATTTTATATTTCATTTATATTTTTAGATGCCTTCTATATATTATTTTATTTATAAATACACTAATATATTATAAATATATACACCTCTTTAATTCAAATTAAAACTCTATTAACACATAGATAAACATAAAACAAATTAAAATTTAAATAAAACGATATCAATAACTCCCATCGATCTCTAACTAATCAAAAGGCCCCACACCCTAACCACTATATACAATATAAAATAATGAAGAGAATGGAGACAAGGAGGGAGAAGCGAAAAGAACTGGGCAGTTCAACATAAATGACCAAATATACGTGATTAAAGCCTAATAAAAACCAATAAATTGTAAACGCAGAGGTACTTAGAATAATACAACTAAGGGACATTTTTTCATGGTTATAACTATTAAAAAATATATTCATTTAGTTTTTAAACCAAGTGGATTCTGGGTCGTTCTGTTCCACAAAACTATTAGTTTTGAAAAGACTGATGTTGACAAGGATATTTTTGCTTAACAAGATTGTCCTTAAATGTTTTGCTTGGGATTTTTTTTTTTTTTTTTTTAATAAATAAATCAAAACACGAATCTTAACATCAATTTTAAAAATTAACTTGCCCACAAAAAGGGTATGTGAGGTAAAACTACAATCGTGAGTTGTCACATTGATTTATTTTTCCAGCCAAAAGCTAGTCCTCCACTTCCCTTGAATGACACATCTTAAATAGACATTCAAATTTAAAGAATAGTTTTCAGTTGTGAGTATCTTATTACATGGGCGGAACTCTTTTGAAATCTCTTTCAAAATAAAATGGAATCCAAATTTTATTGTGTTTAATTTATTTTAATATTTTTTTTCAGTTTAATTAAAAAGAATAAATTTTTATAATAAATAAAATACACCAAATTTAAATTAAATTATTTTTATTGACATTTCACTAGGGTCCACATATGACCTCCTGAAGCACCCTCTCTGAGTGGTAATAATTAAATCAAATAGTTCTTTATAGTGCTAAGCTACAACTCAAGACCATCTCTATTTTTATGTTTTCTATATCATATGCAATGTTGAATTATGGAGATATTAGCTATCACCCTTCAATTTATAATGATATTTGATATCAAATAACATGATATCAGTTTCACTGCAACAAAAACAAATACCAAATCAATAAAACTATATTCGTTTCTTTCAAAATTATGAAAGATATTTGAAAGTGTATATTCATCTTAAATTTAACAAAAGAAAAAATAAAATAAAATTACAGGGAATGAAAAAGGACTTACATAAAATAAAATAACATTTTTTTATTTTAATTTGAAATAATTTTAATTACTACCACTCGTTTTTAAATGAATATATATATATATATGTTTATTTTTTATATTATTGTAAAAAAAATTGTTTATTCTATAAATTTTCTGTGTAATGTAAATTTTAAATTTTAATGTGTTAAGATTTTTAATTTATTATTTTGTCATCATGTAATTTTTTTTCTAAATTTTTTATTTATATACAAAACTAATTCAACAATTAATATATTTTCTTAATTTTTTAAAGAATAGTTTACATACTAATCTGTTTGATTTATCAATTTTCATTTATTCAAATTATTTATCGTTTTATATATGTTCAAAAGAGAGAATCAAGTTTAGATAATTTAGTTTAACAATATTTTTTAAAAAGAGGAATGAAGTTAAGATAATTTAGTTTAACAATATTTTTTAAAAAGAGGAATGAAGTTAAGATAATTTTGTTTAATAATATTGTTTTATTTTTAAATGATTGTAAAAACTATTATTTTTTTAACACAAAAAAATCACAAATTCAAAGAAAATATCTAAACCTACTTTTTAAAAATTCAATCTTAGGGTCTCAAATCTACTCCAATAAAAAATTCAAAATTATATAGATTACTCAATACAAATAATAAATCACTACAAAATGAATATTTACATATATAATTGTGATGACAATCATATTTACACATGATGAAATTTGATCATTTCTTTCCAAATTGATAAAGAGATATAAATAATACATATACTTTTTATTATATTGATGATTAAAAAATGAAATCAATAATTTCAATAACCCATGCATATGATAGTGGGGGAACAAATAAGTTAAAGAAGGAACACAAAGAGGAGCTTTAGCCAATGCTTATAGTGAAAGTATTGATTTTAAAATTTGAAGAGCTGTATAAATAAATAAACCATGAGAATTTTGGCAAGAAATATTGGGATAAAGTAGTAAATACTTTAAATATTATTTTTAAAACATCATTTATAAAGATTTAATCTAAAAACAAATAAAACATGTTTAAGAAGGCCTTTAATAAGTAGAAATATTGGAAAACATAATATGGGCAACACCTTTAATATGAAAATTTTATGAAGATATGATTCACGTTATAGAAAAACACCCAAGGTGATGGATCTTATGACTGTATATAATATAAATGGATCAGTTAATAAAAACATTTATACATATGAAAAATATATGAAAGGGAAATCAGAAAGTCAGTTTATCAACATTTAAAATATTGAAGAATTACATCAAGAACCACCTTTGATTAAAAGTGGAGCTGAATGTAAACTTGTAAAGAGAAAAAGAACCTCCAATGAAGATTTGGATGAGAGAATGGGAAACGGTATGCATCATTCTATTCAAACAATGAAGAAAAGTTGAATATGGAAGAATACAACTCAAACGTGCAAAAATGAACAAATATATAAACAAATAGAAAAAAATATTAAATGTACAACTCCAAATTACAAGTTTATTTTCTAAAGTTTTTTTTTTTTTTTTTTCACTAAAAAAATCATATAATCTATACTAAAACATAATATATATTATGTAATAAAAAAGGGGCATCATTGTTCCAAACTATAATTATAGTATCTTTTCCATTCAGAAAAATAATATCTCATTGTACATTTCTTTAATTTATTTCTATTGTTGTGTTATAATTTTGTTGTATTATAATTTTGAATATTTGAATTAATATATAAATCTATTTGAATTTCAAGCTCATCCTTATTATTTGTTTATAAAAAATTATGGAGCATGCAACATGCTGCTATAATAAACTTTCGCATTTTATAACTCTAAACCTTCATCATAAATAAATGTACATCAAATGCATTTTCAATTTTCACAATGACATCTGAATAAATGTTTGTCAGAAATTTCATACATTAGAGAAAGTTTGTTGTTGAATAGCTGCAATATGGAAAGATAGGATATGCAGAATTCCCTATTAATTGGGGATAGATAATACTTCTTTTAATTTAGAATGTTGGAGTTATAATATCAAGATTAGTTTGTTTCCAGCTAAATAACATTGCATTCTAATTAAATAGAAGTTGAAAAAGTTGGGAATTACAGTTTTTTCCGATTAAACACTATGGCACTGGTGAATAAAAACTAAGATGTGATTTTTGAATCTGATAATGTATCTTAATGGACGGAGTCTTTAACTACACCATGTGTGCAAACCCAGGAAAATCGCTGGCTTAGATCAACATATTGGACTTCAGAAAAGCCCCCGTTTCGGTCATGTACGCGGTCTAACTATTTCACTCCATGAAGTCACTAGCCATGGTCCCCAATCTGAGGTCAATTCGAATCATTCTGGAGTCTATAAGTCTGAGCATAATTAAAGCTTTCAGTGTCAATTCAAATCATTTCGAAAACTTAAATGCCAACAACATACCACGAAAATGGACGAGACTCCAATTGCCCACATTGCACATGGTCGATCAGTCAAAACTTACATGTTGGTGGGACCCCAAAACCACCATTTTTATTTAGGAAATGTCTCTGTATACATCAGAAGCGTTAATCTCTAAGGTACAATTTCATTGGATAAGTTAATTGCTTGTTTGAATAGCTGGCGTATCGTCTGACAATACCATAAAAATAATTATTGTTATTGCAGATGGATCACAAAACCAGAGAGAGCGCGTACCTATCGTCGGTCAGCCAAGACTCCTAAATTTTAGCTGACAACTGGTGGGACCCAAAACCACCGCTTTATACACGTCCAGCTGATATATAGCTTATGAAATGTCACCAGCATTAATCTTCATTGTCTTGAAAATTTAATCTCTGAAAATTTTAGTTAAGTTACCGAGTTCCGAATGTTTTATGAAAATAATATGTGATATCTTAACTCGAAGGATTTTGAGAATGTTGCGGGTTTCGAATACTTTGTGGGCTACAGAGAATTTGTGAGGATCGTTTGGTGGAAAATACGGAGCAAGCAAACATTTGTCTCCACATTTTCTTCGTTGGATCTTACATGCTGAACGTGGGTACACTATCTGACGTTTCTCTCTGGTTTTCACTGGGTTATTTGTTTGTTTGAATAGTCGGCTTACCGTCTGACAATACCATAAAAATCATTATTGTTATTGTAGATGGATCACAAAACCAGACGATCCTCACAAATTCTCTGTAGCCCAAAACAAGACGAGCAAAAATCATTAATGTTTGTTTGCTCCGTATTTTCCACCAAACGATCCTTACAATTTCTCTGTAGCCCACAATGTATTCGGAACCGGCAACATTCTCAAAACCCTTCGAGTTAAGATGTCAGGTCTTATTTTCATAAAATATTGCCTTCCATACTTGCTTTTCTTAGATGCAACGAATAAAATAAAGTATTTTCTGGAGCAAAATGACTCATCCGAATAAGTATATATATATTTTTTCCCAACGTTGATATCAAAAAACTGCTTTTGCAAATTATACTCTTTAAATCTTAAAATCTTTTGATAACTATAAGTCACTTTATTACGTGTGTTAATGTTTATGAGACATAAATATGTAGACTGGTATATGAAGCAATTGCGAGACTGCGTGATCCTGTCTACGGTTGTGCTGGCGCAGTGTATCATTTACAGCAACAACATTCCGCCTGCAATCAACTGGCATCCACACAAGCAGATCTTCTGATTACTCAAGTTTATCTTGAATCTCTCGAGACCGGATTTTATAGTGCAGTAGGAGGAAGAACATTCGATTTCACCCACAATACATTAGAGGAGAATGGGCCAATAGTTTTAGAAGATATTACGGATTCATTCTTTTTTATGGGAGCCACTCTGGAATTAGTATTGACTGCCGTAAGCCATGGCATTCATTTTCACAATCAGGGGCATTCATTTTTCATTTTTACAATGGTAGAAGCAAATCTTTTTCCTTGGTCATTCATTCCTAGACGGTTTTGATGATAACCTATTTTTTTACAATATTTTACTGCAAGCTCATTTGGGATGGTTTTTAATTTGTTTTAGATTTAAATTTATGGTATAATAACGAAATGAACAGATATTTTGTAATTTACCATTTATTATTTCTGCCAAAAGTTTATTATTAAACAAGAAACAAACTTTAGCATCATAACCGAAGGTATTACAAGTGTCCTTGTGGGCATTTATTGTGTGAGGGATTCAAAACATTACATTATTGATATCATAATGTCAATATTTTAATATCATATCCTTCATTCACTTCCTCGTGCACATCATTCTAGTGAACTTCCTTAGCATCTTCATTCTCTTCAAATGAGATTTATAAACTAGTAATTAAACGAAATAGTTGCAATAGAAATACCGATTGAGTACAATAAATATATTTTTAAGTGTTTAATGGAGAATGAAATTGAAAATATGAACAAGGATTTTTTAGAAAGCCATTTCACATGTTAATAATATTTATTTTCATAAAACATAATTAATAAATTATAAGGCATACACATTGATAGTATTCAGAAACTGTAAACCAATGTTTCATTTTAAAATTATAAGATGATAATTATTTTAAAGTCTAAGGAAATGAAACATAAATAATAGTTTTTAAAAATTTATCTAACATTTTAATTATGATGTATTTCAATAATGTTTAAATATTAAAAAATATTTTTGCATAGTAAATTATATGATAAAGATAACAAAATAATAAGGAAAGATTACAAAATTTTGTATAAATTGAATATCATTTTTCTATTAAAAGTTCAGTCGAGCCTATAAAAACATAAAAAATAAATTCATACTAAAAAAATATCCCAATATTAAATATTGTAATGAAGCATACTAAATTTTTTCCTTACTTCCACTCTAAGCTTATCAGTTATACTAGTAACATGCATTGAATAACAAACCCTAAACAAGTGAGAAGGATTAGTTCCTTCCAAAGTGTGTTATTAAATTTTTTTAGCATCTTATTTTGTTGTTTGAAAGAGAAAGAAGACCAAATAAATATATATTTTTAAAAAAATGAACACAACACAATCAACATAACATTTGACATATCTTGATAGTGTTCAAATATTAAGAATTATTTTTGTATTCAAAATTAAATGATAAAGATAAGGGAAAATACCAAAGGAAACATGGATTAAAATATAATGAATTTTTAAAAGGATGTAAGACATTTTATAAATTCTATTTCAGGAAAAAGTGTTTCTTATCAACACTGAAATGAAAACAAAATATTTAACAATGTTGACAAATAAATTAAATTAAGTGACATGTTGACCTTTCGTCTCTATCACATTATTGTTGGTATCCACACCAAAGTGTGCCATGCATTAATAATAGAGAAAAATATTGTTTATTATCTTAAATTTGATCATGAATACTTAATGATGTCAGCTTTGGTTCACTTTTAATTTAATTGACTCGAGTACTTAATATAGACTTATTTCACCATCTCACTCTATCTTATGTACTTGTATGGACCTATGTATTTATAAGCTATTGTTTTATGCCTACAGAAATGATCATAATTTTTAAAAACCTCTCTAATGATATGTATCGACATCCCATATCCTTATTTTCAAGCATTATCCTTTAGGAAAAAAATCAACTAGAATTAGATACGATCTATAGTTAATATTTTTCTTATGGGTTGATCATGTATTTCACCCAAATAATGATTATTTTTCAAATTTAAACACTCTCTTATATGATGGTATAAATTTTTAAGATAAGTATCATGAGCTCTTACCTTTTTGAATTTATATAAAGACAAATCTAAGTCACATATTCTATCACTTAGAAATTTCACCATTCAGGCACACTTATGCTATTTTGTATTGAACAAAACTTCCTTAGTCTTACCAAATTTGATTTTATTCATTTGAAGAAACCTTTAGCAAAGTTAAGATAATAACATATCTAAGTCAAAAAACTAATCATCAAGTAGTTAAGCCATCTATAAACACATTAATATAGAAAAAGGATTATAATGGCACTAATAAATATAAGTGGGATAACTATGTAGACTTGATTTACCTCTTCAAAGTAGTGGATACGTAGGCAATAATCAACGATCAAAGAGTTGATTGGGTCAGCCCAACTCATTACACTCTTCTTTTCTCTTTATATGTTATCATCTATT
>JARHVA010002340.1:1790000-1822500 GCA_037957365.1 Torreya grandis
ATTCTCTCTAATCATAAGACTCCTTATCACATACCACTTCACCATACATGACATCAACTTTGACTTTGGCATTAATGGAGTCCATTTTGACCTTGACATAAATGACAACATTTATGCCACAACACAATAATAGGAACATAATTAAAAAGTTTACCCCTTTTTCATTGATGGAAAACACTTAAATAAAGCTGATCATTCTCAACTCCCCATGTTGGCTCTCTTCAAACTAATATTTCTCCCAAACTGGAAATTTTTCTCCCATTAACATTAATGAGAAAGGGTCAAATCTTAACAATTATCTGATCCTTGGACATGGAAAAACACACCTTTACTCTCCAAATAAGATCATTCTCTCTCTTTGTCAACAACTGAACATAGATCTGTCTCACAATAACCACTACATATCTTCTTAGCAAACAAACCTACTCTTAAAGCATAACCAAATCCCCTTATCTCCATGATATATTCAGACACAATCATGAATGTGACTTGGTTTGATCAAGTAGCCATAAAAATTAACCCATCTCTTGCAATCACACCTCCAATAGACTATTGACTAAACTTTGGATCTAAAACAAAAAATACAAAGTTCCCCCTAAGACCAAGCATCCATCATGCTTCTGATCACTAGTTGAGTACCTACATGAAGTCTAATGGAGTCACCTCTTCTCTTTTAGGTACTAAAATAACATAAACTTAGAAGATTCCTAGATCTCCATGTCCTTACTACATTGAACTTTCTTCATGATCCTTGTAGGCTTGAAATCTTCAATATCCATTTGAATAGCATTCTAACTTGGTCTATTTGTCTTGAATTCTTCATCATAATCTAGGATGATAGGGATAATTAATGCACTCCTTTAGATCTAAACTATGCTCCACCATGGTGATTATTCTACTTGGACTTGCATATTGATCATCATTCACATTAGCTAGCTTTGCTCTCCATTCACTATTTTTTCTTCTTTCTTGCACTCTAGGGGCCTCAAATTTCTTATTTTAACTTGAGAATTTATGCTCCTAGAGATTTGCAATATGAGCAACATTTTGATAATTGAAACATATTATTCCTCTTGATGAAAACACACCATTACCCATACCTCTTGACTGATGATTCTCCTCATATTTCCATGCATATTCATTCTTGGATGGTCTTCTACAATTCCTTGCTTTATGACCAAATTGGTTACATAAATAATAATAACCATTGAAAGGATTAGCAGACCTTATAGTATTTAGCTGCCTGATAGGATTAGTCTTCATTCTTCTATCACCATGATTCCTTGATTGACCATTTACCTTATTGATCACATTAGTGTTCTTCTTTTGGTATCCATTGAAACCAAGACTTTTTTTATCATTAGAAATTTTTTTACTACTCAAGTTGTTGTCTAGAACATTGGTACTCTTTTCAAAATTCACACATGAATCTACCTTACTTGATGCCTAATCTAACTCAGCTCTCAATAAATCCACTTTATTTACATACCTTGCTTATTCTTCTTATTTAGCCTTTAGCTTTGTAGTCACAATCTCAATTCAATTTTCCACCTATTGACTATTTATTCTTATTCTTTGGATTTATTTCTCAGTCTAACTTCAAACGAATTGATTTGCTCTTCATAGTATTTGGAAAGAGACCTCATCACCTTATTCTTTTTATTCACAATATTTGGTTTTTATAGAACATTTATCAACTTAGCTTCAAGGTCAACCTCATTTTCTTCTTTATCTGAGTCACCAATAGTACCTCCAAACCACATGGACTCTTGTTGATGTAAATAGAGAAATTCATTGAAATCAATATAAACACCTTCATTGTCACTCTAATAATAACATATCTCACTCTTGTCAAATGAATTATAACCTTCCATGGTGAAAAATCTTCTTTTATTCTTGAAAAACTTTTTCTTGTCATCATACCTTATAAAGATTTTCTTGCTTTTATCAGACTTATAAGACTTCTTGGATTCATTATGACATTCGTCATGATATTCATCATAATTTGTCTTATGATTATGAGGAAACTTTTTAGAAAAGTGTCCAATTTATCCACAGTTAAACCACTTGAAGGGTAACTTACCCCTGTATTTACCTAAACTAGTTTTCAACTTTCTTGCAAACATAGCTATTAACTCATCATCATCAATATCAAAATCATCATTGTCTTTAGATTTATTACCTTGTGTATTTTTCTAATTTGACTTATATTTATCCTTGAAAATAAATTACTTATTTATATATGTCCCTTCACTTGTCCTCATCTCATAGGCTATTAAGGTGTCATGAAGTCCATCCATCTCTAGCTTGTATAGATATTAAATCTATTCAACATCAGACACTTTAAAATCAAAATTAGGAGTTAGATATCTTAATACATTTTGAACAATATTACACTCTTTCAATTATTAACCTAGGCCTCTTATGATGTTGACCACTTTATCAACCCTCAATAGGTAGGTTTCAATGGTCTCATCTTCATTCATCCTTATGGTTTCAAATTATCTTCTATGGGTTTAAAATTTAGCCAATTTGCCCTTGGAGTATCCCTCATGGATGGTATTAAACTTATCCCACAATTATTTTATATACATATAGTGCATCATCTTCATAATATTTCCCTCTTATAGGCCAAAAATAATACCATTTACTACTTTTGAATTTTTATCACTAGCCTTCTTACATGTTGCATCTGTACATGGAATAGGGTGTGTAGTATATCCATCCAGAACTAATTAGAAAACATCATGACCTTGAGACATAAAATATTTTATCATCCTAACACTTCAAAAATAATAATTAGATCCATTGAACAATGGATCCCTGCTTGTAGAGAAGCCACCTTATGCTCGACTATCCATCTTTGCTTGCTTCAGATCTCCTTTAGGATATTAGGCCTCCTTTAAAGGACTTGATATGATAAAAAAAATAAAGTAAAAATAATGAGGGTGAATCATTTCCCTTAAAAAAATTGTTTAATTTTACTTATCATTCATGAATCATTCATTCAAACACATACATCAACCAATGCATAAACCAACATCCACATAAGCATGTAAAATATGAACACAATATTTATGTGGGACACCCTAAAGGAGGATAAAAATACACTAAAAAGCACCAATGCAACTAGTCCTTTAGGAAGCACCAAATTTCAAGGAGGCACCAATCTTCGAGATAACTCAACACCAAATCAACCAAATATAACCTATGATCACATTTTTAAACTTTTTTCTTGCTCAACTAATGATGATCACATTAGTTTTCTCTTAACACCCTTCTATCGGTCTCAAACAACCTATTAGGTCTGTTCACTCAACTAGCCCTCTTCTTAGCAGAATTAGGTCATATGATCTTGTTCATTATATGTGAAATCACTGTTAAATTTCATTAAATATTCATCTCACTTATATAATGGTATTAAAATCCTCTACATTTTTTCCAAACTTATATCTCATTCACTTATTCCCTCTATTTTCTAACTAGTAAAATTAGACCTATTAGACCCTCTTTTTATACTTGACTCTTGATTTCACCAAACTTGGTTGGACACAAAAATATCCATGATTTGATAACCATTTAAATATATAAATAAATAAGTTTCATAAGTGAAACAACCACCACATAGTTTGGTCACCACTCAAAAGGACCAAAACCACCATTAGGCCTAATAGAGACCTAATGCAATCAGGCCTTATTAAAGCACACATTTCACCTTAACCATCTTGGAACGTCTTGGACATTAATAAATTGATTAAAAATTCACACACTCTTCAGTTATAAACATTATAATCTCACCTTAGGTCCCCAACACCATTTATCTCTTTTCACTCCTTGAACCACACCATTAAGTCTACTCACAATTAGGCATTCTCACTACCAAAAAGACTACTTTAAATATCTGAATTATAATCCCAAAATTTCCACATAAACATATAAAAAAATCATATGGATATAACCTCAATTACCTTATTTTTATCACCATGTCCATTAAACTTCACCATATTGGATAAATGACCTCGAACTAACTACTTCCATATGCTCACCTAAAACTACAAACATGCTTCAAAACTCAGTCAAGAACTTTTAAATTTTCACACCATATGAATTTATAATGAATAAAAAATAATTAAAATTAACCTGTGATACATATATATAAAATTAATATGAATTTTATTCTTCAACTCTATTCCTAAAGACTCAAGAACATCAATCTTGCTAACACACAAAAAATTGCCTGAATATTCCAAAACATAGTCATGGCAATAATAACTTAGAACACCTATGTGAAAAAAATTATGAAATTAAAATGGGTTTATATTATCATAAAAAAATTATAATGTTAACTTAAAATAATATATTATAGGTTCAAATAACAATATAGGTCTTGCAGACCAATCTGATGTCTTCACCTTACACAAACCTCACTATGTTAGATCATTTTGAGAGCAAATTTTTGCTTGTATATGAGCATATCTAAATATTATATTCAAATATTATATGTGTTACATGTATTTAATAAAAATACCATGCAATTTTATCCATCCCTAATCCACCAAAACACATCCCTAATCTAATTCACACTCCTACCTATTTTTTTCATTGTCTTCCTCACTAGGCCTTTTTAACAATAGGCCAAATTCCAAGACCGGTTTATCATATTTGAAGATTGTAACCTGATTATAAATTTTATGGACAAAAAATAAAAGTATCACACATCATCCTAAAATAATTTTCTTGCTTTGACCTAGTCAGCCTTGTCTGCTACATAAAAAATATGAGAAGCAAGGACTTTCCTATAGCTTCCACTCACTCTTATGACAGACCAATGCCACCAATGCCACCAAAATATATCATAAAAACCATTTTTATCCATTAATAATAATATCTTCCATATCAAGTCACATTAAGGGTTTTAGAGAGGGTTAAGACCACCTTAAAGTTGTAACGATCATTCATAAAGATTGGGCCCTTAATCTATAAAACAATGATTTGGAAATTAACTTATTATCCTTCCAAAACCTATATGAACTTATTATAATCTCATTAAATTATTTAATGTGCCAACAAGCATAAGAAAATCCTTCTCAGGTTTGTAAATGCCTCATTTTGTTCACACACAATGACCTCAAAACCATATTTCATGATTTTTCGTTTAGTATATGACCTTAGACTTGGTAAAAAAAACTTTAAAAAACCTATAAAACCTCTAAAAATTATATCATTATATTTTTTACCTTGAAAAATTAACTTAATCCTTCATTAGGCCACATTAGGTCTCTTTACACATTAGGCCTTGAACTGCCAATCACACTTACACCTTGAACACACATTAAAACCTCTTGTATTATTATCAACACAAAATGATCATGTTATAGAACATTATACAATGATTACTCACTACCAATATTCTTATCACAAGCCTTATACTTCTCACCTCAACATGCCACCAAGCCTATGCCTTCTCACTAGATTTCTTCATTCAAAGACTAAGCCAAGAATTGACCTAAAAACCTTATTTTAAAGCTTATATACCTTATACACATATTTAAATAGTGTCAAAAATATTTTCACATGATCTACCACTAATTTTCATCCTTTATATGTCTTTATGACACCTCAATACTAATCATTAGGTCAGGTAAATTCTAGGATTAGTCTGATTGCATGCTTAGGCGTAAGACCTTACCCTTGAAGGTTTACCTTGAAACTTTTTTGAGTTTGTTATCTATTCATATTAAAGCTTGGATATACTTAAACATGCACTCATACATTTTTTTTCTATCTTTCTAGACCACCATCTTCGTACACATGTTCATGATGTGAGAATGCTCCTTAACAATAGTGCTCAGAAGTATGCTTACCTTGTATCTTGATCATGATCTTGACATGTCATCAACCACAAAAAAGTTACTAGGTTGACTTTAAATTCTCTCTCAAAAAAGAGACAATAGTTTTCCTTCAAATTTTCTCTTCTCATAAGACTCCTTGTCACATATCACTTCACAATTAATGACATACATTTTGACCTTGACATCAATGATAATATTTATGCCATAATACCAACAACATGAACATAATTCAACACTCAAGTCATTTTGAAAAGATAAATGTGTATAACATACCTTGAAAATTTGGTGATGCTCCAATTTTACACATTGGACATAGTCATTGACATTGATGTTTACACGTATTAATGGATAATGCTAATTATTTTAATTCCTTGACACCACATTATACATGTGTGGATCATTAAATATTATGAAATGTCTCTATATACATAGAAAGAATTAATACTTAGGGTTTTAGAAATTTAGAATTTGAAAATTTTAGTTAAGGTACCTAGTTACAAATATTCTAACAACTACAAATATATTGGAAGGATCATATGATGGGAAATGTAGAATAATAAAACATTTGTGTGAACATTTTATTTATTAGATCATACTGAACATGGGTACACTATATTACATATCTCTCTAGTTTACTAATCCATCTGTAAAAATAGTAATGATATTTTATCGTATATTCATCAGATAAGCCAACTATTTAAACAAAAAAATAGCCAACTTAAGTAACATACACAAAGTGTTTCTTGCCCATGTTGTGTAACAAAATTATGCAAAACAATGTGTCTATTTATAAATACAAAACCTAACATGTAAAAAAAAAAATGTTTTTGACAAGTTTAAGGTGACTAATAATGGATAAAACCTTTTATATAGATTCAAAGATAGATTCCATCAAGATAGTACTCTCCTTGGATTCAACATAAGGATAAGAAGTTCATTACTTGTATTTAAAAAGTGTCTTCTTGTATGTAGACTTGCAATAAATAATATATGTCTGAACCTCCTAAGTGTACAAGCAACAAGAACTCTAAATTTGTGTGTAGATTGATAAAGTCCTTGTATGATTTGAATTTTTTTATATTTTAGATTAATTCTAACCCTAAACAAGATGTAAATTATTTATAATTAATTTAGATTATTACGTATAAAAAAAAAATCAATTTGAATGTAAACTACCAATCTTGATTCAAAAATAGTACTTGATACTATGGAAATCAATAAAGAGCATAATATATTTATTTTTAATCTATTGTATGTAGGACTGAGACTTTATTTATGTGGTGGATTAGGAAATAAAAATGTATTGTGAGTCACTTAGATCAGTATTAAGAGCTCTAGGCTTTCTTGGTCACTAACATCAATTTATGGTCAATAATTTCACCTCTATATTTTGAATTTGACATTTTTTTATACATACATTCTTCTCCATTTTACTCACTATAGGCCATCATAATTGTTTCTATTATGATTATTTGTGTACTCCTAAAGTTTGACTGTGGGCAAAATACCTATAAATTTGTCTCTTTCACTTGAAACCCTATGTCTAGTGTAGACACTAATTTTAGACATAAAATTGTGAAGAATGGTGGGTTGAGTTGACTCTAATCACTACCAATTCAATCATTGAGTGCTACCTACATATCAAATTATCTAAAGAGAGAATTTAAATAACATGTACTTCTCCCCATTTTATTAATGTTTGAAATAGGGATCCTTGAATATATGTAACCTATAATCAATATTTTGATACTTGGAAAGTGGTAAATTTTTCTAGTGATTGAGGTAATTAATATTTGGCTAGGACCTACTTGTGACTTATTGGTAAATTGGGAATAATATGGCAGTTCTTATGAATGTATAAGTGTTAGAGTATGCTTGATATGGGCTTCCCAGATGGATAATAGGCTTAAAGATATTTCTTATTTATATCATACTCTTTAATTGATTTTTCATACCATAAATACTCTAGATAGATAATCCAAACCATAAGAATTATTTTAATTTTCAAAGTGACCATTTCTTGACATGGAATGAAATCATAATGTTTAGATGGTATAGAATGAATGGTGCTATAGTTCAATATTTTGACCATAAGTTAAAATATTTCAACCCCTTATAGTTCAAAAATTTTATAGGGGTCTATTAGGATGTTATAGGTTGTGTCTTGGTCTATTTGATGTCTTTTAATAAGCTATTAATCTTGGTCATAGTCAAATTTATTCCTAGGTCATTTTATATCACTTGGGGGTCATTTCAGAGTTATTAATGAAGGTAGTAAAGTTTTATTAGGTATAAAAGTGTTCTTAAAAAAATTTCAACATATAATATGTCATGTACTTATCATTATTGTAAGTTTTAATTGAAAACTTGTAGGTTCCTCATTGAAATCAAGAAAATAAGTGAAAAGGAGGTTTTGGTAGTTATACGACCTATAGAGGAATGTGGAACTTGTGAAAATATCCTAAAGTGAAAAATTATATTCCTTGAATTAATTTATATGATTTGACATCATTAATTTTTTTTGAAAACTATTATGCTCCTTTATTGCTCCACTAGACATGCAAAACTAGTCAACATGTTTCTTCTTTGTACAGCTAGTAGGAGAGGTTTTAGGTCAAATGATATTGGTGGTAGAAAGTATACTTGGTATAATTAATTTTAATTTTATGAGTTTAGATAAATTTTGCCTATACTTTATGAAACATTCTTAATAAATTGAATGTTTTATTTTACTTGTTAATCCCCACACCCTACAGGTTTTCTTCTTGTTTGAATTGATCCATATAATCCACTTGTTGAAATTACTTCTATATGATGTGTACTTAATTATTTCATGGTTTCCATATTTTATTTCATGTTTATAAGTTATTTTATGATCTCAAGCTTCCCAAGTTGTAGGTTGAGTATACTAGTGAAGTTGCATACGTGTCTATCAGCTATAGAGGTTATCATTTCCTATAGTGGCTTCAAGAAAAAGTATATTGATGTTTCATGCCTCTCAAATTTTATGAAAATTACGTTACTTTCAATCTCAATCTCTTAAGGTTATGCATTGATCAAGAACACATTCATATGAAACATAGAGTCAGCTCCCTCTAAGTATTCACTTAAAGTCATGGTGATGATATGAATGGAAGTTCTAAGCACAGTCATGGAGATTAAATGATGTTTCTCAAGAGTTTGTAAACATATCCTTGGAATATGATAAAATAAGCTAAGCTACTTCAATGACATAGGATAACATATAATAACTAGTTCTCCTACTCACATATTCATGCAATCTAATGTGCACCTACAGGTACCATTTAGTTTGGTCAATCATGTTGAAGTGAAGCTTTTGAACTAGTTTACACTCCTTCAAGGTTGAAAATATCCATTTGAGTTGTTAGAGGTTCTAAGACTGATTGTATGCCTTCATAATGTCTCTATTCCACATCCACTACCCTCTATATTACATATGTACCTACAGTTGGCTCTTATAAAGGCCTACATGTGTTGAGTGAAGAGTATGAACATTTTGGATATCTTCCTTAAGGTATTGAGAAGTTGGAGATACCATTAAAATCATGATTTAGCTCATTGAGAGGAAAATAGGCTTGAGAAGCCATATTCAAGTTGGAGAATGAGTTTTGGGGATCCATTTCTTAAAAACTCAAAAAACATAGCCCTGAATACTTTTGGTGGTACTATATGATGAGGTGACATGGAGTCTAGGTAGATCATAAATGTTTAATCATGAATCTTTATCATATGAGAGATGCCTTGACCAAATATAGTGAGTATTTGGTCTCAATATGTGATGTAAATGAAGCCTTCAAATCATACATTATTTTACTATACTTTGTCAGTGTTTTCTATAGTATCCTAAACTATTAAAAGGTCTCATTATCAAAGGAGGCATAACAAGAGTATATATACACGATAAGTGGTATTATAAAGTTAAGGGGTGCAGTAGTGTTTCAAACAATATCAAGAGGAGTTAAATTTTAAGGTATTGACCTATATCATAATCTATAGGTATGCCTTGCCCTTAAAGTGTCCACCTATAGTCTGATTGTAGGTACTCATAAATCATGAGATGAACCTTGGTGACTATAGGCCTGAAAACACAAGAACATACAATTGGAATTGGTGACAAGACTCCAAAGAGATTACATTAGGTGAATCACAAGTTTCAAAGGTTAATATACATATACAAGACCCTTTTTACTCCAAGAATGGTCAATTATAGTTGACTATAGTATGACAGTACTATAAAATATGACTATCTTGATGTTGGTCTAACATAAGGCATGGTGTGATAAATTGTAACTATGTGTTGATTATATAAGACCTAAATAAATTATTATGTCAATGATTCAAGGTCTAACCATGAAAAATACACCTATAGGCACCTCTCTTCTAAGTTGAAACATCAAACACGACTGACTGAAACTGAGCCCATCAAAATGGAGGGTCTACAATGAAGAGTTTGGTAAAGTTTTAAAGGATTGATATGTCTAAGAACAACTTGTAAATTATATGAGTCATCTCAAGAAACTCCCATAACATGTAAATAGGGAAATAATAGGTCCTAAAGGACAACCTACAATCCACATCAAAAATGTTGGACATAGTGAGTCACACGTAATGTCTATCTTGGGTTTTAGAATGTTTAGAGGTAATGGAGACATGAAAAAACCCTGGAATATGTCACAAAACAGAACCATAACTTTCCATATCTCCTCATATATTCATATTTACCAAGCCAATAGGCTAGGTGCCCTCTATTTTGCCATAGATAGAGGTTACTCTTAGAAGGTGCAAATTTGTAGGTTTAATAAAAAAATGGTAATAACATGTGTTGGGAGAGTTTGTAACATTTTAAGGATATTTATGGAGTTAAATTAGACATGAAAAAACTTGAACAAGGTCATGCAAGCTTTAGAAACTACTCAGGGGAGTTGATGAGTTGTTATGTGCATATATACCTATTAGGTCTTGACTAAGCCCAAATCCATAAGGGGGTCTAATTCACTTATAAAAATAGAAGAGAATTATAAATAATTTTAACACCTTTAAGAGGAGTTATAAGGAATGTGATAACCTTTGATTTTCAGATAAAGATATGAGAAATTCATTTCTTGGACTAGGATCCTAACAAGGTATGCAGAATGCAAAGGAAAACTCTAGAAGTCAACTTTGGAAGCTCACACTTGTATGAAGGCTTAACTTAGGAATATGAGGAGCTAATATAAGTTGAAGGGTGTCTGAAACAAGGATCTAGTGTAATTTTTTATGGTTCCAATGTCAAACTTTTATGAACAATCCTTAAGGATGAGAACTACTTAAAACCCTCTAAAACCCTTGATAAGGACCCAATTGGAAATATGAAAAAGGAGAGGCATACAAATGAGCTAGAATGACTTGGGAGATGATTGGAACTTTTAGAATACTCCCTATGGATCTTTCCCATCAAGTTGGATCCTACCCTACTTGCACAAACAGGGTACAAATTAGCTTTTCTTAAGATATTTGTGTGTTGTGTGGGTATAAAAGGGTTTCAAATGATAAAAATAACTTTGGGAGGTAGTGTGAGACTGAATATAACTACCCATGTCAATATATTGATTCAAAATATCTCAAAAGTATCTCTGCTAACACCTCCACCTCAACCAATCTAGAATGACATAGTGAATAAAGGGTGATCACCTAGTGAGAAGGTGATAACTCCAATTGGGAGGCCTTTTAAGGTCTACTTGATGAATCTAAGGGCATGAGAAGTATCAGTTGATAATTTTTTTTAATTCTATGTATAATTAAGCTAAAACCAAAGACACTAATTGAACACATAAAATATTAATAACACACTATATTATTTCTTCCACACTGAATATTAAATCCATACAGGAGTTGCATGTATATATGAATATTCTTTCCTATACTTAGGGAGATGAAATATTCATAAATCTCTCACCTGAATCCCTATAATATATAAAATAACCTAATTTCATAATATTGTTGTAAAAATATTATGATTACCTAAAAAACTAATTTACCAATTATATTTAACTCTCAGTAAATATCTAAACTCACACTAATGTAAAAGTTAAATCCTTAACTTCTCCCCCGTAGTTTTTACATGGATGAGTTATGTCTAGTACCTAATCATGTTCTAAATAGTTTTCAAGGAGAACCACCAACTTTGAAAAATGGTTTTCTAGTGGAACCATCAACCACTCAGTATGTGGTTTTCAAGGAGAACAACCAACTCCTCAATATGTGGTTTTCTAGTGGAACCACCAACCACTTCATAGAAGCATACATGTTTCCTCACTCACATTTTACAATGGAAAAAATATAGGAAAAACAATCTATGAATAGGAATGTCATGTCTATTCTTATTCTACCACACAAATGTGCCATTAATACAAGTGAGAAGCCTTGTCATTGATGACTGACAATAGGTCATTAGATAACCTCCATCCTTTATGTAGCCTCCAGTATGTCACTTCCCACTTAGCACATGTGTCAAAGAAACTTAGATTTTATTTTTTTAAGGAGATCCCCCCCCCCCCCAACATGCGGACGTCGTGTACAAGCGAAAATGTGTCCGTAAGGTAATTTTTTTTTTTATAAATATGCCATAGTTAACAAATGACCTTTGACTCATAAAATGATTATGAATCCAAAGTAAAATATTGACACTTTGAACTTTTATGACTCAATGACATAATAGACTTTTAAAAAAAACTATACTTTTGACAATAGACATTATACCTAAAATAACAATGACAATATTAACATTTAAAAAGTAATAAAAGACAAAATTACTTTTAAACACTAAATAAGATGACTCAATTCTTTTAAACCTATAATTACAAGGCTCTAATATGAATATAAGCCTATTAGATGAAATTATGATCAAAATAAAACATAACCTTAAACATAACACATGATGACATCTTAGTAAATTGAATGGGCAAGTACTCAAATAAAATTATGCATTGGAGTCTATGCATTGATCCTTTTACATGCAGGCTTGATCAACATGTGGATGGGGCTGATCTGAGGAAAAGAAGCCAAGTTATTTATTTTTCATGAATTATTATCCATATATGGATGCAAAGATGTGGATCTGATCCACCAATCACCGGATGTTACTCTCAGCAGTTAATGCTTTCACCAATCACTACACACTATGATCTAAATCTCCCACAAACATCTCATAATATGCCACAATTAAATCTGATAGGTCCATGACATTGTATGATGAGGATGAACAAATTTTCTATACCTAATTTCATTTTCTCTTTCTATGGATATTGTTAGACAACATGGAGATGGAACACATAACTAAATAAAACTCAAAATTGTAGCTGACAGAGGGTGGATTAACTATGCAACTAGATTTGACATGGGTATGGGATGCATGAAATTAAATACATGGTAAGACTAATGTGAAAGTAGTGATTCAACATTGGTTATCTTTGGTATTGGAACAAAATGAATAGAATGTAGGAATAAACAAATCAGATTCTACCAATCATGTCAAAGCATAATTAGGAAAATGATAAGATGATGTGAATGAAATACAATATACATATCAAGGTAAATTGAATGTCAACGTCTCCACAATGTCTTAGGAAGCATACTATCATGAGAGAATCAAGAATGAATCTTTTGGATGCAAACATCTTTGGCAGTGACCAATGCAAGGTGGAGTTTGAATCACAACAAATACCATTATCCTTAATTGTACTACAATTGTATAAAACTTTGACAAGTCATGGAAAATGTAGATGTATACTAACAAACCATAAAACTAACATAAACTCTCATAACATAATACTAGCTTCTCATTCATAGGGGCAATGCAAAGCTAGTAGTGGATCTGCCCCTTCACAAATCAACAAGCCATCATTATTCTTGCTCTAATACCATATGATAAGTCTAGTTTAGTTCTATGTATAATTAAGCTAAAACTAGAGACAATAATCTAACAAAATAAATATTAATAACGCACTATATTATTTCTTCCACACTGAATATTAAATCCATATGGGAGTTACATGTATATAGGAATACTCTTTCCTATATTTATGGAGATGTAATCTTCATAAATCTCTCACTTAACTCCCTATAATATATCAAATAACCTATGTTCATAATATTATTTTAATAATATTACAATTACCTGACAAACTAATTTACCAATTATATTTACCTCTCAGTAAATATATAAATTCACACTAATGTAAAATCTAAATCCTTAACATCAACAAGTGTCACATCATCCCCTGTATGGATTGGTTTGATAAACTGATGAACATCTTAGTGTCAAATGTAAAGATAGGTCTAAAGAGGAATGATTATGATTGTAGATAGTGAGAACACTTGGCCAAAATAATATTGATGACTAAGGACACATCCAATTCAAGTTGGATCTTTTTTCTAACCCCTCCCTCACATTTCAATGATATCATCTATCCCTAGTCTTCTATGGAGTGTTCAAATAAGGCTAAATGATGAAGGTAGTTTCTAAGAAAGCAATTGAAGAGTCCTATGCTAGACCTAAAAGAGTTTCATGATTTAAGTGACATTTTTCCACATATAATTTGCATCTTTTGTCCTATATTCCATTCTCATGTAAACATAACTCCTTCTCTCAACTTGACAAGTGTTTTTGTGACTCCTAAACTTCATTCTCTTCTTTCCTCTCTCAAATTCTATAATTACTAGCCAATTTGGATCATATTTGATAATACCACACCTTGTATTGTGAATCTTTACTATTTTGATGTTTTACTTTACCTTTCAATAATACAAACAATTTATTTTTTAGTTTAAAAACATCTTATCTAAGTGTGTAATGTGATGAATGGTGAAGTCTAGTGATTTTATCCTTACTTCTCCTTGTCCTTTCATGTCTAATGCAAGAAGTTTTAATTCTAATAGGTCATATAGAGTATATATAGTGTATTTGGATCCCTTATATTTTAATTTATTTCCTTCATTTTTTACTTTTGAAAATAGATAAAATAAAGTGAGTATTAGAGTGTGTAGATAAATACCTAGTAGAATGTGCATGCTGATGACTAGACAAAGTGGGAACTCCTTTTTGGTGAGGAAAGACTACCGATAATAAGACCACACTAAACAAATTCATTTGTTAGATAGTTATGAAGGTTGGATTGCCTATCAATGCTAGACCTAAGAAGAGAAAGCTCCCTTAGATGGCTATCAATCCACTCCCCTAATGATAGAAATGTTTTGAAAATATAATTGGGAGATAATAAACTGATATAAACATAAATGTGTATACAAATAAATAAATGATATATCTATTTCATAGAAAATGTAGAAATGGTAGGTCAACACCATGCACAAATACCCCAATGTTAGGTTCAGAGGGTTTGGGTAGGGTCTACAAGTAGATCAGGGATATAAACAAGGATTTGATTAGGTAAAAGGGGCAAAAATAACAATCTATTATTTTATTCAATAGTGACCATTAGTGGTCAGGGTGATTGGCGATCATTGGCTATGATCGATGACAGTTTGGGTAACTGGTGATGATTGTTACCAACTAGTGATAGTTGTCTATAAATTTTCATGAATTTTGGGATGGAGATAAAAAAGGAATGGAAAATAGGTAGGAGTTAGACTATGGATTATTGGGTGAGGGGTGGTGTGCAGGTGACCAAAATGAAATAGAAGAACCTCATAAGAAAATGAAAACACTAAAAACAAAAGGAGTATATCTGTGTGATTTTAAGTGAGTGATAGTTGAAGAACTAAAGAGAGTTAGGTAGCATAACAGTGCTTGAACCTTCAAAAGTTGTGTAGATAGAGCTTCAGGATGCTAAGTACTTACACAAAGAAAATTAGAGAGCCTGGATACAGATTTTTTGGATTCTCAACTTTTCCAAGAGCCTTGTATTTATAATATAAAGTTGCTAAATAAGGAGAGGGAATCTTGAGGGAATTTTGCTAAGTTGGGAGGAGATAAAGATGCCAATTAAAATAGAAAGAAAGATATGAGGTATGCATGGGAAAGTCTATATTTTTATATTATAAGCTCACCCATAGCTAGATGTTCTTTTAGGTTTGCAAGAGTGGTGACCCAACTAGTGATGGTTAGGTGTAACCATTGATAATTTGTCAATCATCGATAGTCGACCCCTATGTGCAAAAGGGTTAAATAGGTTAAAGGAGAGGATGTTTTTGAAATGTTTTCCAAAAGAGTGGATAAGTGTAAAGGGTGTTTCTAAGGATGAAGTGACTAGGTGATTAAATAACTAAGGCTAGGAACAGGTCTAAGGTATAGTGACATCAAAAATTATAGGGGATATTTTTGAGTATCTACATTTTTCCCCTTTTTTGTTGTATAGATTTAGGTTAATAAGCCATAGAACAAAAAGAAGTTATTATGTGGTCAATTTTTTATTGTCCTGAGTATGAGAGGAGGGTATTTCCCCTCAAACTAGGAGTTAATGAGGTAACATCAAAATTGGGTTATGGGTTGATAAAAGGTAAAATGGAGGTCATAATGTTATTAAGACCACCATACATAGAGTGCGACTAAGTACGAGATCAAAATCATGCAAAGATTATCAGTGCCATGTTGGTAACAATAAGGTTAGGTCTTAGGATAAGTGAGAAGGTAACTAGTCCCCATAATTGGGTAGAGCTAATCGAGTCACACTTGTCAAGTGCCTAAAAAGGGTCAATATTGGCTTAGGTACCCAGGGTAGGAAGTGCACTTGAGAAAAAACACAAATGGTCAAGTTAATCATGAGGTGGTATGCTATGAAAAAGGTCCATCATGTTAAAATTGGTCTAGGTAGTCCTTATGACCAAAGCAAGGCCAACATAAGGTGTACAAAGAGGTGGGTACTAATGTCAAGGTAGGTGAAGGTAAATGGGTAAATTTATTGGTTAGGTTGGGGCTTGGCTGACCTAACTCCTAATGCATGAGGTAAGAGGACATTGCCTACATAATCTAGTGGATAATGAATCCAACATGGACTTTAGGCCCAATGTAGTTCTTGGTGGGTGGGGAGAAAAGAATTCCTAAATAGTTATGAGGGTGATAAGGAGGATGGCATATATAGGAATTAAGAGTTGTAAAGGATGTAGCAAAAAATGTAGGTAGATAGGGGAAAAGAAGAAAAAACACCATAACCATCGATGGTTGGGGTAACCGATGATGGCTAGGCAACCATCAATGGTGATGGTGATAAGGTAACCATCAATGGTGAGGGTCAATTGATGATGGTTATACAACCATCGATGATTGGGTTAAAACCCTGAAGTGATAGTAAAAAGTTCAATGAGGCCCATGTTGTCCCTATTTGTAATTTAGAGAAGTAGTGTTTTGTCTGATTGGAATGAAAAATCTATGTGAGTGGGTGGAAAGGTGGTGAGTTATCAAAGAGGAGTGTGGTGTGCGAAAGTGACAGTGGGGGTGAGATGGACATAGGAAGTGCAAGCAAATAAGTAGCTAGGCATAGATTAAGGTAGTGACACTAATCCTAAAATGAGCTAGGCGGTGTCTTAATTTTGGTAGTAAATTATAATAGTTGAATTGAAATGGTAAAATTAAAAAAATATGTTAAATTATTGGGAAGTAGGGGATTTTTGAACTATGGGGCTAGGATTTTGGTTATTTGTGTTGGGTGTGTACAAAATGGTGTGTTGGGGGTAGATGGTTTAGTGGTAGAGAGGTAGCTAGGGTGCTAAGGAGTGGTTTTAAGGGGTAAGGGGGTTGTTTAGGGTTGTATAAGGAGGCCAAGAGATCAAGGCTTGCTACCTACAGTCACCTAATAGTGACTTTTGATGGGTAGATCCAACTGATGATGGTTGATCAAGGGGAAAAATGACCCCAAAAGAACCATCGATGGTTTGGGAGAACCAACAAAATTTAAGTGGTTAGGGCATGATCCCTGAGTTGGGTTGGGTGTGGAGGTTTGTGAGAGTTGGTATGGGTTGGAGGGAAGATGAGTGGGGGAGGAGTTGGGTTGGGGTAGGAGTGTGGTTAGGGTAGGATTGAGTGTTAAGTAATAGGTGGGTAGGGAACTAGAAGATGTAGGAGATGGGTTGGGTTAGAAATATAGTAAGCTATAAAATGTGGGTGTTTAGAAATAAACTAAAAATGGGTAGGTTGAGATTAGATTTGAAATATAAATGTATTAGATAGGGTGATTGACTGACCTTGTATGTGTTTGCAATCATGTGATCAAATTCAGTTATAAGATCAAGTTCTAGATATTTTTATAGAGGTGAGGGATGCCATGTTAGTGGAGGACTAGGGACACATGGAGGTAGTGGGTTTTGTAGTGATAAGCCACTACCAATGCTTGCCTAGAGATGTCATGATGATAGTCACCCTCATCAAGAGATGGGACCTGATGATTAACACTTTTTTATTACTGATATGGGAGATGAGCATCCTATTAGAGTATGTTTATCGGATCATATGTCTACCCATTCGTGGTGATCCCATCTACCATATAGAGGGGGATGAGATTGATGAGTGGATGGAGATGTTTTATGGAGATGATAGAGGTGATGCAAAGTTTTACTCTAAAGGGTTTAGTATTAGGCCACTATACAAAAGAGTTATAGGAGAGAGACATTTGCTGACTATGTTGCAGTTAGTGGTTACCTATTATGCATTACCAAATTCTATTGGAGGGAGATATCTTGGAATGTTTTTGGGGGTTTTGGTGGAGTTATTTTTGGGTGGAGTTTTTTTGGGTGGGAACAAGTTTTATTGGTGTAGATATACAGAGAGCTATGGGGTTTTAGATTACACAAGTGTTATTGCATTGGTGTGGGATTTATACTTCACTACTGGGCCTATGAGCATATATAAGTTTTGAGACCCTTGAGCCTTTCGATAGAGGTATTTTAGATGATATATTATGTGGTTGGATTTTACCGCTGGAGGAGAGATGGAGCCATGATAGGTGTTGGTGGTGGTTCAAGAGACATTGATTAGTTTAGAGGAGCCTTAGAGAGTGTAGTTCTTGGGGACATTATTTGGAGGCTATATTAGACTTGGCTAGTATGGGTTGGATATAAGCATCACACCTTATCTTTGTAGAACTATAGATGGGCCTATGGATAGTGAGACAAAGTGTATCCCCTTTGAGTGGGTATGATGTCAATTTGGGCTAGTGCAGGGTATCCCTTAGGATTATGTGTGATATAGGAGGGAGGATGTAGAGTTTTATTTACTAGAGCCACAGGCATAGGAGAAGGAGCTTGATCATGAGGAGTTGCCTTTGAGAGATGGGGATGATGCAAGTTGTACAATTGACTATCATACCTAGTTTTAGGGGAGGTAGATAGCCATTGATTTTGGTGTTAGAGATGGGGATCAAAGGCCAATGGATGTTGACCCATCATATATACCAGCATAGGGAGATCCACAAGAAGTAATGCCATTGATAGTATCATAGGCCTATATTACTATGTTATAGGGGTAACTTCCTACTCTTCAATGTTAGATAGGAGGAGTGCCAGTATAGAGAGACTAGGCATAGGCATAGGTCACCATTTTATAGGGTTAAATAGCCACTTTATAGATAAAGTGGCTAGTTTACAAGGGTAGATTGTGTCAGTCATAGGAGATTAGGATTAGGTGAGGACCTCACTTGGCTTGGTGACATAGGAGAGAGACTCTCTATGGTGGATAGGTGGGGTAGTGATGGTACCACCAAATTTTGTGACATAGGCTAGGTATCTAGTGGCGATATATGAGTTATACTATTAGGAGTGCATTATGTTAGCATAGTGTCTTAATGAGCCATGATGGGGAGAGTATTAGGTCAGATTGGTAGGTAGAGCAGGGATTGTGGTCCCAACTCAGTGGGTGATGCCAATGGGTTAGTCAATAAAGCCTCCACTAGGGATAGGTGTGGATGGGGCTAGTAGCAGTGATGCACGTGCTTTTAGGTTGTGATACATATATGCTAGTCTTTTTTATTGTGATTTTGATACTAGCCTACACACCGAAGATGAGAGATGTATTTATGAGTGATGTATGTTTCATGTATAGACACATTTTAATTAATTAATTAATTATATGTGTGTGTGTGTGTGTGTGTGTGTGTGTGTGTGTGTGTGTGTGTGTGTGTGTGTGTGTGTGTGTGTGTGTGTGTGTGTGTGTGTGTGTGTGTGTGTGTGTGTGTGTGTGTGTGTGTGTGTGTGTGTGTGTGTGTGTGTGTGTGTGTGTGTGTGTTCTGGTTTTATATTTTGATGAGATGGATTCTTATGTCTTGATGACGTGTTGATTATGAGTGATGATGTTTTTAGATGATTATGGTATATTTGTGCATATTTATTTTTACGTAATGTAATGGATTATGGATTATAGATTTTGTGTAAGATATATTACTTGATTGATGAGAAGTATGATTATTTGGTCATTGATGATACTTTTTTGCATGATAGTAATGTTGATGAGTAGGTTTATAGGATAGTGTGAATGTAATGCTTGATTAATAGATGTTGGGTTGGTATAGGTAGAGGAAATGTTCACATCCACATTTTGGATAAGAAAGTGGGAAATTCTCTACTATCAAGAACTAAACAATAAGAATCCATAGTTGGAATTTCTTAGTAAACATAAACCTATCAAATGCATCGTATTAGCGTGCTTTATTGAGAAAACTAGTATCTTTACCATTTCATGCCAAGTAAACTCATAATACCTTAGGTTAATTGGGGATATAGGTGATAGTTAGGGATGTAAATCTATAGGTAGAGGAAAATGGAATTTATAGGTAGTGGAGTGATTGACTTTTCCATACGCATCCAAAGAACCTTAGTAGACTAGTCCATACCATTGGTATGCCATATAATAATTTGTAGACTGATCAATGCAGGAAGTCTACTTATGCTATAAAAGTTTATTTTATCTTAATTAGATTGTAGGTAGATTGATCTATGTGAGAGGTCCACATTCATTCACCCTATGAGCTGATTGTGGCCTACTGATTTTGGATTTTGCTTTATCCCTTTTGTGTTATAAGTTACTGACGCTAATCAATGTGGGAAGCTTCTAATGAATATTTGTTTAACCATCCTTTGAGGGAGTGGTCTAAGATTTTATTTTGGCATAGCTTTCCTTTAATGTAATAGTCTACTTTAAGCAAATTTTGATTTGATGTGGCATCTATCCTTCGAGGGAGTAGTCTACTATTTACTTTTAATGTATGGATATATTTTGGACTAAAATTAGGCATGAACAAGTCTATTCAGGTATAAAAGGTCTACCCATTTAAAAGTAGGGCCTAAACATGGAAGGTTAGAGAAAGGGGTTTTGAGAAATAACTAACCATGGGATTTCATATATGAAAAAGATGAAAATTATCCATGAGAACCATGTTATGGTTAATGTTAAGGTGCCCATATTTAGGATTAGGTTATTACTATGATAGATGAATCACATGGCTCTATATAATCAATTGATCTCAAAAGAGATAGAAAAGAAGGTTAATGAACCAAGGAATGAGCTTAAGTGAGACACAAAAGTGCATTTGAACCTTGTTTTAACAATGAAAGAGATGCAAATGTGAGGCATTAATGGGTTTAGGCTCTACCCTGCCTTCGAGAGAGGATAAGTGATAAGCACATAATCCATACTTATGGGTGATAATGTAGGGTCATATCTAGTTAAAATTAAATTTGCCTTTCTTGGTCTTTTCCATGTTGGTTTTCCTTGAGGATGAGATCTCTGATGTTAAATTCTTTTATTTTTAGATGTTTATTGTATGATCATTTGATACGTTCTTGATAAATGAGAAGGTGATTGAGGGAAGCAAGGTGATGTTCATCAATAAGTTCTAAGTGTGCTAAATGTTCTTGATGATAGTCACTTTCAAAAATAATCTCATGTAAAGATATGCAGAGAGATGGACTTCAAGAGGTAAGACCACCTCGACTCCAAAGATGAGAAAAAGGCATAACACCTGTAGTAGTTTAAATACTAGTGTGGTAAGCCCATAAAGCAAATGGGATATGGAGGTGCCAATCCTTGCCCAAACCACTGACTACCTTAGTGAGCATTTTGATGAGGATTTTGTTGGAAGCCTCAACATGTCCATTGGCTTGTATATGATAAGGTGAGGAGAAGGTTAGGTCGATACCAAAAGCATCATAAAGTTCCTAGACTTTTTATTTTTAAAGGATTTACCATTATTATTGATGATTTTGTGAGGAAAACTAAAGTGACAAATGATGTGGTGGTTGATAAAATCAATGGTTTTTTTAGCTTTGATTGAGATAAACTGGATGGCTTCTACCCATTTGGTGAAATATTACATATCGGTGATGATATATTAATGTCATTGTGAGGAATGTAGATTGATTTCTTTGATAAGATCAAGACCCCATTATGAAAAAGGCCAATAGTCATTTGATACTTGAAGACCATGAGGGGGTGCATGATGAAGGTTAACATGTTATTGACATTTGATGCATTTCTTGACATAGTCACAACAATCCTGATTGAGTGTGGGCCAATAGTAACCTAGGTGAAGGATACGTTTAGCAATGGCCAGACCACAAAAGTGCCCCCCATAAATGTCATCATGTGCTTCTTTGATGGCATGAGAATCCTCATTTCTATGAAGGAAATGAAGGAGGAGACCATCAAATCCTCATTTATAAATAACTCCCTCTAATATTAAGTAACAAGAGGTGCTTTGAATGAAAGATATACGAGCATCTCTAGAAAGATCTAAAGGGAGGATACTAATGTTAAGATAATCAAAGATTTGATCATACCAAATGTCAAAAGATGATGTTTCTATTTGGTAAATGGTAGGAAGATCAAGATTGAGGTAGGATGGTGTGACAAAATGGTGGATGGTAAAAAATAGTTTAGAATCAGTAGGTTGAGATGAAATTTGGGATGCAAGGGAATCCATTGTGTCTATAAATTTTTTGGTAGAATGAGGGACTAATTGGATGATATAATGGTCTAATGATGTTAATATTTTATCGACAAATTGTTTATATTTTATAAGAACATTTTTACTTTGATAGGCTCCTATAACTTGGTTAATGCGAGTTGAGAGTCTCCAAAGATGATAATGGTTTTTATTCCCAAAGCTAGAGTGGTTTAGAGACCTATGACCAAGGCCTCATATTTAGCTATATTATTGGTGTAATCAAAATCAAGTTTAAAAGATAGGGGAAAAGTTTCTCCATTAAGAGGAATAAGGATTATGTTGGTACCCTCACTAGTTTGACATTTAAATCCATCAAAATACATAGTCATTTGGTAGGTGGGTTCTTCCAAAGAAAGGGTAGGTATAGACTCATCTTAAAAAGTAAGAAGGGGAGTTTGATTATCAAGGAGTGGAGCTTCATCTAGTTGGTACACAACCACCTACCTCTTAATGGAATTTTGTGGAAGAAACTCAACATCAAACTCTGATAATAGCATGAGCCACTTGGCCATACGTTGGTTGTGATATGGCCTAGAGTGTATATACTTGAGGGGACCAGTGTTATAAATGATATAAGTTTTGTGGTTAAGAAGATAGTGACAAAGTTTAGAGGCGATAAAAACTAATGCAAGTCAAAAAATTTCTAGATCGGTGTATTGAATTTCATAGTCAATGAGGGTATGACTAATATAATAAATGGCTTACTCTTTACATTAGTCATCGTGATGAGCGAGCATGGCTCTCAAGGAATGATAAGTGGTGGATATATATAGATAATAAGGTTTATCCTCTTTTGGTGGAATAAGGATTGGTGGAGAGAGAAGATATTCCTTGATTACATGAAAGGCCTATTGACATTATTTGGTCCATTTAAAGTAGGTATCTTTTTTAAGGAGGTGGTGAAAAGGATGACAATGATCAAATAGTTGGGAGATAAAGTGGCAAATTGACTAAACTTTGCCTTCTAGGCTACAAATTTATTTTAGGTTAGTAGGGGGAAGCATTTCTAGAATGGCTCAGAATTTTGTGGGGTTTATTTTTATTCTTTAGAGGGAAACAATAAAGCCTAGAAGTTTTCTTGATAAGACCCCAAAGATACGTTTCTTTAGGTTGAGCCTAACATGATAATGGATAAGTCTTTTGAAGATGATATTGGGAAAAATGAGGTGATCTTGGTGATGTTTAGCTTTACTAAGCAGATCATCAACACAATCCTCAACTATTCTGTGGATGAGGTCATGAAAAATATAAGTCATGACGTGTTGATAAGTGGCTCCTGCATTCTTCAGGCCAAAGGGCATGACATGATAATAGAAAATTCCCCATGGGGTGATAAAGGATATTTTATGTTGATCTTGAGGGGTGCTCAATATTTGGTTGTATCCTAAAAATCCATCCATAAGGGATAGAATTTCATGGCTAGTAGTGAGATCAATAAGTTGGTATATGTTAGGTATGGGAAGTTGTCTTTGGGGCATGTAAGGTTAAGATCATGAAAATCCACACAAAGACAGAGTCCCCCAATGGGTTTGGTAATAAGAATGATATTAGAGACCCATTATGGATAGTTAATTGGTTGAATGAAATTAATAGATAGAAGGAATTGAAGTTCTTCTTTGATGAGAAGATCTATGCGAGGGTGCATATGATGAATCTTTTGCCAAACAAGCTTAACTTTAAGATGGGTAATGATATTATGAAGAGAGATGGAGGGATCACTGCTAGGCATATCCTAATAAGACCAGTAAATGATATGCTATGTCATGGAGAAAGTATTGATAGACTCATTTTTTCTCAAGGGTTAAGGATTGGCCAATCTTGAAAATATAGGGGTTCTCCTGAGTACCAAAATTAAATTCTATGGTTGATTCATTTAACATTGTTTGGTTTTTAAGAGGGAAATCTTTTTGAAGAAAAGATTCCCCCTCACCCAAGTAGGTAAGAATAGAATTGTTGTCTTGATGTTGGATAGTGTTAATGGTGGGCGAGTCATGTGTAATCATTTTAGGGTAGATAAGAGGAATGGTTTTGGTTTGGCCTTCTTATTGATAAGTTAGGGAACCTAAATTGATGGTTTTGATTAAAAAAAATTTAGGTGGGATGATGTTGATGTCTTCAAATGGAGTTGGTGAGGGTAGAGGTTCTTCAAATATGAAAAGTGAGGTTGATAAGGGTAGAATTTCCTTGAATAAGAGAGGTGAGGTTGGAGGTTCTCCAAATGGGAGAGTTGGGATTGATGTTGGTGATGTGGGCTCTTCTGAGGGAACATACCCTAAGCCAAAGAACTCATGAGGTTTTTGGGTTTTGAAAATGAGAATTTCAAGGAATCCTTATTCATAGAGACCAAAACCAAACCCTTTCCAAGCATTATGATGAAGGTATGTTTAGGAAAAGGTTGATTTACTAAGATAAGAAAAGTTGGAAGTGAATGGTTGGATATAAGGCATGGTGGTAGGAGCAAGAAGTGGTTTATCAAGTCCCCCATAGATAAAATATGCTCTATTGTTAGGAAGGCCAAAGGGGATGAGGGTGTCAATATTAAGATCATATGATGGATCATTTTGAAGGCTCCCAAATTCATGTGGAGAAGGGAAAACATCTAAGGCTAAAAGTTGATATTCCCCCAGCATAAGATGCTAAAACGTTGATTGGAATGGGTGTTCGACTAGGATTTGTGATGAAGGAATAGTTAAAATAGTGGATGCTTCATCATTGTTGAAGATATAAGTGTTGGTGAGTTGGGCTGATGTGGTGGCTTGGCTAGAGGTTGGTTGTGAAGAGGATGAAGGTGGAATAAGATCATCATTGGGGAAATATGTCATATTACAAAAAGTAAAGGGACTTGGATCAGCTTTGATTGTAATGACTTGTCCCTCATGTTAAAATTTGACACATTGGTGAAGGTTAAAAGGGATGCATCTAATGACATGGATCCAAGGGTAATCGAGTAACACATTATATTAAAACTCACCCTCTACAACATAAAATAGTTTAGGAATAATTGGAGGCCCCAAATGGATGTGGAGAATAACTATTCCCAAAGTGGTGGCTAGGGTATCATTAAATGACCAAAAGACTACCAAGCTTTTTTACATGATGTTTTAAGGTAGTTGGAGTTGATCATAGGCATGGGAGGAGATGATATTTATAATCAATCCCCCATCAATCATAACTCTATTTAAATGTGTATGATTGATGGATGTCATGATAAAAAGAGGGGGATCAAGGTCTTCGCTATGATATGGTGGAATTTTAGACTCTTGAAAGGTGACCATGGAAGTGTGTTGGATAAATCCAATCAAAGATGCAAGAGGTTGGGGATCATCTAGTTAAACCTCTATAGGATGTAGTGCTTCTATTAAATCTTGATGATGTTGAGGTGAGGTGTTAATTAAGTCATAAAGACTCATTTTGACTAGCATTTGGTGAAGTTGTTTTAACATCAGTTGTTGGATAAATGGAGATGCATTGGAAGATGAAGGGGCTCCCAAAATGGAGACTTTAGGCTTGGATGGTTATGAGGGTGAAGGTGAAGGTGTAGTTATTTAGGTTTGGTTGGTTGGTTGGGGAGTTGAAGAGTAAGAAGATGGAATGGTGGCCTTAGCTTTGCCCTGTTAATTTTTTTGGATTGCTTTAACCTTATCCTTTCGCTGGACTCAAGACTAAGTCACCATATGAATAGTATGGATAAGGGGACTAGTTGCTTGCTTCAGTTCCTCTGTCTTACTCCTTGGTAGGAGTGGAGAAGTAGATGATTAGTAGGTAGATTGGATAGGTGGTAAAAGAGGCAAGGGACTTAAATAAGGTTCATTCAATAGATCATCCTCCTCCAAAAGGCCATTGATGATAGTTGGGAGAGCTTTACTATTCTCTATATCATGCTTAAGGGTCATATGGTAAAGATAAATCAAATTTTCATTGAACCAAGTTGGATTTTAGCTAGTGGGGTCAAAAGGCTTGATTATTGGTAGGCTAATGGTAGAAGCCTATAGGAGCCTTTTTAAAATAGTTGCATAAGATTTTGATAAAACTTTAAGAGGTGGTGGAGTTTGTATTTTTGGTGTAGGACCATTATTGGGTAAAGACTTTTTGATATGAGGTATGGTTGGTAGATTGAGCTTGGCTGGTAGTTTAAAAATAATTGGCCTAGTTATAATTGGTTTAAGAATTGGGGATCTAGATGATGATGATTTAAAAAATAAGAAAGTGGATGGAGAAAGGTTTGTATGGAATGATGATGAACTAGGAGATAGGATTGTTATAGGTGGAGAAAGAGGAGATGGTTTCTTAGAGGAAGAGTAAGTAATAGGAATGGTAGAAGGATGTGGTCCTAAAATAGAAGGTAAAGGTGAAAGAGTTGGTATGGTCATTCCTTTAGGTTGTGGTCTAGGCCCAATCTCAAAGGAGGGTGAATAGGATTGGGTGTGGGAGGGATCCCAAAGTTCTTGATTATATTGATATAAGAAGCATAGGGTGATTTGACAATTTTAGATTGGGGGTAATTCAGATGGTTTTGTGGTGACTTTAAGAGGGGTAGTTGGTGGAGTTTCAGCAATAGGCTAGAGAGTGGACTCTAATGAAGTATAAGGTTTGGTTTTATTTTGATATGGGAATCCAAACTAATTTCAAAGGTGGCTCTATCAAAGTTAGGTTAGGAGGTGAAATCCAAGCTTTGAAATAATCAAGAAAAAGGTTTATAAATGGGTTTTATTCTTTGATCATTAATTTTAAAGCTCAAGCCTTCTGGGGAAGAAGAATGAGTAGTTTTAGTGTTTCTAAATTTGGTGGAAGGTAGGGGTTTGGTCTCATGGGAAATGGTTTCCAAGGGAGGTATGAATAATTCTATAATTAGTGAGTTAAGGGTAATGGTTTCAAGTAGAATACATGGTATAACTTCTTCCTTGGTTTGGTTGTCTAAAGAAGTATGTGGTTCTTCTATTTGGTTTGGAGGAGTGGATATAATGGTTGATGAAGTGGTTATATCCTTAGGTATTTCCATCATAGGAGGGGTAGATGGAACTGTGGTTTCATCTAAAGAAGCAAAAGAGGTAGTTACTTCCTCCATTTGGGCATCTGGAAGGAATAGGTGGTGGGTTGTTTCCTTTTATTTGGGTGATAGAGGTGATGACTTATTCATTAGTGGGCACATTATTTATGAAATTAATTACATGTGCCTCATGTGAGTTGGATAATTTGATTTAAACTTCATGGTGTTGGGTTGAAGGTGGATGATTTGGGAATGGTTTTTGAAAAATGTCAAGAGATTAGTTGGAAGGTGCATTTGGGTTATCAAACACAGGCTCCCCTTTATCAATAAGGTCCTAGACAATGCTTTGAAAGTTATCATATCTATCTATATCATGTCCAAAAACCTAATGATAATCATAATGATCATTCTCATTGTACCACCTAGGAAGGGGGTGAGAAGTATCAAATTGTTAAGGGGGCTTGATGGGTGGAAGTTGGATTAGATTGGCTTTGAGTAGTTTTTACAACACCAATGCATATGATTACCTAATTGGGGTAAATGGTTTTGAAAGAACCTAGTTTTGGGTATGGTTTTGGTGATTGGAAGGATTTTTGGTTCGAGGTGTTTGGTTGATAGTTAGATAAGGTGTGATTTTGAGAATAATCAAATATGCTGATGCTGATGCTTTTGCTTTAGAACTGGTTGGGTTTTTAGTTTTGGTAGAGGATGACTCAATTGATTTGAAACTAGAATTTTTATTTTGAAGCTTCAACTTCCCTTCATCGATATCATGGTTTTCTAATTTTTGGGCTATAGTGAATGCTTCATCAAAGGTCCTAAAGGTTTGGACTTGGAGAGTTGGAGCAATGTGTTTAGCACCCCCCTAAGAGAATAATTTAATTAATTTGGGTTGGGGTAATGGGAAGGTGAGTTGATTAATGAGACCCCTCCATCAAGAAATGAAATCAGTAATGGATTCATATTCAAATTGTTTGATGGAGTATACATCGGTAATGAAAACCTTTTTAGATATGTTTACTGAAAAGTGTTCTAAAATTTTTTGTGTCAATTGAGAGAAATAAAATATAGAATGAGTGGGAAGGGCACTATACCAATCAAGGGAAGCCCTGGATAATGACACGGGAAAGGTTTGGAGGAGGAGAACATCATCATAAGTGACTAAGTAGAAAGCATGCAAAAAAGCTCTTAAGTTTTGCTGAGGATCCTATTTACCTTAGAATTTATAAAATTTGGGTAATTACTATTGAGAAGGATAAGCATGGACGGGCACAAAGGGGTAGATAGGCTCGTTATAAATTTGATCGTAAGACAAAAGATTAGTTGAGGTGGAGATGGATGACTCCAAACTAGTCATTTTATCCATGAGTATTTTGATTAGATTAGTCTGGGGTTGAGAAGATGCATAATTAGGAGGTATATTTTATTGGGGTTGGTTTGTGGTAAGGTATGAATAGGCAACAGATGGTACCGAAGATGCCACACACTGATAAGTGGTGCCAAGTGGTTGAGATGGTGGTACATAAGAACTATTTGGTATTAAAGGTTGGGTGGAGGGTGTTATGTACCCTTGTGGGTTAGGGACATAATGGTAAGTTGTTATAGGCACTTATTGAGGAAAGGACATATTTGGTATGTAAGAGAAAGTTGGGAAGGTTGAGGTTGGGTAGTTACCCTAGTGCTGACTAGGGGAAGGTTTTGAGGTATGAAGAGCACTAGGTTTTGAAGTGGGATGTGGTCAAGGGATTGGTTGAAACCAAAGGGAAGATAGAAGATGAATTAGAAGATAATGCCACAGTAGATGAGGTGCAGGTGACTAATGGTAAGGTTGAACCCACATGGGGTGTGACAGGAGGTATTTGGTTAGGAGGGGAAAGGTTTGTTTGAGTTTAGATGGATAAGATGTTGAAAGAGGCCCGAGTCGATGGTTGGGTTGAAGTGGTACCTACCATGAGGTGCGATGGCATGCCAAGAGAATGATCAGAAGAAGGAAATGAAGCAGGGGGTATGGTGAGGCAAGGTATTGAGGTAATGTTGTAAAGTAATCAAATTATTGTCAAGGAAGATAGTAAATTCTAGATATCCTTTAGATATGGTTGGGATTATAGAAGGAGAAGGTGGTGGAGGAGAATGGTGAGGTGAAGCATAAGGAGATCTATCAACATGCAAGGTATAATCCATGGATGAAGATGAAGGTGGTGGTTGGTTGTCTTGATTTCTCACTTGTTGTCTAGTTAAAACCATATGAGAAAATTGGGATTGTTATTGTGATACTCATACCTAGAACAAAGAGAAAACTCAAATGATTTTAAAAGTAATCAATACATACACTAAGATGTGCCTTTTAAGCTTAGGATTAATTTTAAATCACTTTTGGGTTGAGCCTTAAAGAGGGTGATAAGGGAGGTTGGATTGAAAAATGGGTAACAAAGAGGAAGTATATGGATGGTTTCAAGTTGTTTAGGCACTCAGAAGGAAGATCTATGTTGAAATTTAGTAGTGGCTTGGTGGTGGGGCCTACCCCCTCACTTCACAATCCCACAGTGATAAGGGTGTCAGGTGCTTAGCCAAGATATATAAAGTCTAGAGTTTATACTCAACTAGATATTTGAGTTGCTTCTCCCCTTGGTGGAGAAATCCAAGTGGGATAGTAGGGAGGGGGAAGGTTTTCACCTGGTGATGAAATCTTGATCGGTCCTTATCTCAAGTATTATTTTGATGTGTAAATTATTTTGTGGTTGAGTCTTATGTGTGATAACAAGTGTGAATGCTATGATAAGATTACTATGTCTCCTAAGTTATTAGGTGAAATAAAATTAGAAAGCAATCAATGAATGCAAATGGTTAATTTTTAAGCCCAAAAAAATATGATTTCATTCAATGAGTAAACAATTAAGGAAGAAAGGGAACTAGGGTCCCACCAGGCATGCTAAAATGTTTCAAATTATTTCCTTCATTTCTTAGTTTTGAAAGTAGATAAAAGAAAGTGAGTATTAGGGTGCATAGATAAATACCTAGTAGAATTCACACATTGATGACCAAATAAAGTGGGAACTCCTTTTTGGCAAAGAAGGACTACATGTAATAAGACCACACTAAACAAACTCATTTTTTAGATAGGTATGAAGGGTGGACTACCTAGAAATGCTAGACCCAAGAAGTGAAAGCTCCCTTGGATGGCTATCAATCCACTCCCCTAATGATATAAATTTTCTTAAAATATAATTTGGAGATAACAAATTGACACAATCATAAATGCACATACAAAGAAATAAATGATATCCCTGTTTGATAGAAAATGTAGTAATGACATATTAACACCATGCACAAATGCACCAAGGTTAGGTTCAGAGGGTCTGGGTAGGGTCTATAGGTATATCATGGACAAAAAAGGATTTTATTAGGTAAAATTTTAGAAAATAAAAATTTCATATTTTCTTTAATAGTGACCATCGGCGGTCAAGGTGACCAATGATGGTTGGGTATGACCAGCGATGATTAGGTAACTAGCAATAGTTTGGGTAACTGATGATTGTTTTTTCCAACTGATGATGGTTTCTTGTAAACTTTGGTAAATTTTTGGATGGATATAAAAATGGAATGGTTGATTGGAAGGAGTTATAGTGTGTATTGTTGGGTGAGGGGCAGTGTGTAGGTGAACAAAATGAAATAGAAGTACCTAATAAGGAAAGGAAAACAATAAAAATAAAAAGAGGATACCTATGTGATTTTAAAGTGTGTAATAGTTGAAAAAATAAAGAGATTTTGGTATCATAATAGTTCTTGAACATTTAAAAGTTATGCAGATAGATCTTCAAGATGCTAAGTACCTGTACAAAGAAAATAAGAGAGCCTAGATGTAGATTTTCTAGATTATCAACTCCTCCAAAAGCCCTATATTTATATTAAAAAGTTGTTAAGTAAGGAGAGGTAATATTGAGGGAAGGTTGCTAAGTTGGGAGGGGATGAAGATGCCAATTCAAAGGGAAATAAATTTGTGAGGTGTGCATGGGAAAGTTTCTATTTTACCCTTGCAAGCTCACCTATAGCTAGATGTGTTTTTAGTTTTTCAGGAGTGGGGACCCAATCGGTGATGGTTAAGGTCAAACATAAATGGTTAGGTGTAATAATTTATGGTTATTCAACCATTGATGGTCGACCCCTATGCATAAAAGGGTTAAATGGGTTAAAGGAGAGGATGTTTTTGAAATGTTTGCCAAAAGGGTGGCTAGGTGTAAAGGGTGTTTCTAAGGGTGAGGTGACTAGGTGATTAAGTAACTAAGGTAAGGAACATGTCCAAGGTATAGTGACATCAAAAACTATAAGGGATGTTTTTGAGTGTCTACACCTTCAAGTGTAAAAGTGTACTTAGAGTCTAAAAGTGTACTAATGTGAGAACATCCTAGGACTTTGAAGCTAGTTTGTAGGTCTTATTTCTTAGTGAGGTAAGTATGATAACATTTTGTAAATAATTATGGTGTAACACCCCCTTAGAATAGGTTATTTTCATTCAAACTTCTATCCCTTTTCCAACAAGCAATGAATAAATATAGGCGATAAGATCTTAAATGAAAATTTAGGGAGTTGGCCCTTAAACCTAGAGGTCTACTTCTTTTATAGGTAACCCACATACCCATAAGTATTTTAATGTTTCCCAAATATTATATTAGGCTTGAGAAACTTCCTCTAGGGTGAAATATTTGTTGATAATAGTT
>JARHVA010002340.1:1827500-1847500 GCA_037957365.1 Torreya grandis
AACATAATGTCCTCTAAATATGATAATTATCATATGAAACAACTAAGTTAAGTATTTAAAAGCTGAATATAGTATGGAGTATCTCTCAACCCCAACAAATGCATCTTTGTTGTCCATGAAGGTAAGATCTTAAGACATGTTGTTTCCAAAGATGGTCTAACTATTGATTCTGAAAGGATAGAGGCTATTATAGGCCTATCATTTCCCTTTCATAATAAATGACTCCAAATCTTCTAAGCTAAGATAAATATTTTAATAATTTTCATACCTAGTTTTTCATCTTTGGTGAAACCTCTCACAACCATGTTCAAGAAGAACCAAGTTTTCTCTTGGACTAAGGAAGGTAAGGGTAGTTTTGAAGCCATCAAGTAAGAAATTATACAAGTTCCCACTCTTGTGAACCTTGATTTTGGTAAATAACTCATGTTGTATTCACTTTCTAACCTTGATACTATCTTAGCTTTGCTAATGCAAAAGAATGATGAAGGTGTGGAACAACCAATTGCATTCTTTAGTCAAGGTTTGGAAAATTATGAAGTCAAGTACACATTTATGGATGAATGAGTCCTTATTTTTGTAATAATACTAAATAAGTTTATAAATATGGTTCCAAAAAGTAAAATTCATATTATGGTCTCTCATCCTAGTACCAAATAGTGTCTTTTGAGCAAAGACCTAAGTGAAAAGAGGGCATGGTGTATTCCTAAGGTAATGGAATATGATGTTGATATCAAAGTAACAAATATGATAAGTGGTACAGGTCTTCGTGAACATATAAAATAAGATATCCATGAGTCAAAATAAGAGGTTTTAGTCAATCCTGATTTCTCCCAACCAACTGAATCCATGCCTCTATAAAGTTAGACATAAGATGTCATCAAATTTATTCAAAATGGTGATTATCCTATGGTATGAGTAGATATAAAAGGAGGTAATTTATATTGAAATATATTTCTTATTATCTTTTGGATGGTGTACTTTTTATAGAATATAGTAGTGGTGTGTTATTGACATGCATTGACAATGACGGGTTTAGAGTGTTGCTTGAAAAGTTTCATGATGGGACAATAAGAGGTTATTTCTCCCCAATAACCATAGCTTCCAAGATCATGAGGGTAGGATATTATTAGCCTAGCCTCTTTAAATATTTTTATGTTTGCATGAGAAGGTGTGTACAATGTGATTTATTTTTAGGAAAATAGAATCTTACACTTCTTTCTTTGTGGCCTATTCAAGTAGATCAACCTTTCATGAAATGGGGTCTTGACTTCATTGTCATGATAAATCCACCATAAAGTGATATTCAAAAATGGATACTCATAATAAATGACTACTTCAAAAGGTGGGTTGAGGTAGTTACATTTAAGGAAGCTAATGAAAATGCTATTTTAGAATTCTATGAAAGTATCATAACAAGGTTTGGAATCCCTTCTACCATCATTTTAAATAATACACTTAATTTCATTGGTATTAAAATAGTTGATTTGGAAAAGTAATGGAATATAATAGAGTGCATCAGCTGACTATTACCCTCAAGGTAATGGGTTGGATTAATCTACTAACAAGAATCTGATCAGAATAATCAAGAAAACTTTGGAGGATAATCAATGGGTTTGGAAAACTAAATTGAAGATAGACCTATGGGCTGATAGAATAAATCCGAAGAGGTAAATAGGGAATTATAATTTTGTTCTTATTTATGGAAGTCTAGGATGTCAATCCCAAGAGCTACCTACCATGGAATTGGGACATCAATTAGAGCTACTTTAGAACACTCCAATAGAGGTGAGGTGGACAGAGTTAATGGAGTTGTAAGAGACTAGAGACAATGCCCACAATGCTATGGAACATCAAAAAATACTAATGAATAGGTATTTTGATAAGAAGGTAACTCCAATAACATTTCAATAAGGTGACATAGTTTTAAAATGGGATGAATATAGAGCAAAGCCATGTAGACATACCAAATTTGATACTTTATGGAGTGGACCATATGTCATCATCAAGTGAAAACCAAAGAAATATTTTTAATTAGAAAGGATGAGTGGAGAGGAGATGCCTATCCTTGTGAATGTTATCTATTTAAATCCCTAACATTGAGGAAATAAAGGTTAGTCTTATAAATGTTAGGTTAGGTGTGTATTTTTATTTTAGTTATGTGTGTGTTCCATAAGTTTTCTAGTTAAACACTTGTTTATTTCCTTTTACATGTCTTTTTTTGTGTGTATTTCCATTGTATTTAGTGTTTTAAAAGTAAAATTTAGTGTCATATCTATGTATAGGTGTGTCTATTTCCCAATGGATAGGATTAGGTTACTGGTCTTGACATAGCAAGCATACCACCTTAGGAAATTGCTAGGAATATTGACTATTTTGACCACAAGTTAAAATAAGTCAACCCCTTATAGTTAAAAAATTGTATATGGGTATATTATGATGTTATATGGTTTTTCATGGTATATTTTATGTCATTTAATGAGCTATTAGTCTTGATTATAGTCAAATTTAGTCCTAGGTCATTTTATTTCACTTAGGGGTCATTTTAGAGTCATTAATGAAGGTGGTACAATTTTATTAGGTATAAAAGTTATCCTAAATTTTTTATAGTGGAAAATATGTTATGTAATTATAATTATTATCATTTATAACTAAAAACTTGTAGGTTCCTAACTGAAATCAAGAAAACAAGTGAAAGGAAGGAGGTTTTGGTAGTTGTACAATCTATAGAGGAGTGTGGCACATGTGTAAATTTATTGAAGTGAACCTTAAGATATAATTAATTTATTTACATGATTTATCTACTTTTAAAGAATAAAAAATGACATAAAACCATTTTTCTCCTACATCACTCCATTAGACATGTAAAATTGGTCAACATGTTTCTTCTCAGTACGACCAGTAGGAGAGGTTTCAAGTCACATGCTCTTGGTGGTAGAAATTAAACTTTGTATAATTAATTTTAATGATATTATTTTATAAAATGTTTGAATATTATTTATGAACTATTCTTTATAACTTGAATATTTCATTTTACTTGATAATCCCCACACCCTATAGGTTTTCTTATTTTTTGAACTAATCCATATAATCTACTTGTTGAAATTACTTATATATTATGTGGAATTATTTATTTCATGGTTTCCATATTTGGTTTCATGTTTAGAATTGATTTAATGAGATCAAACTTCCCAAGTTATAGGTTGAGTATAGTAGTGAAGTTGTAGGCATGTCTATCAACTATAAAAGCTGTCATTTATTATTGTGGTTTCAAGTAGAGGTATATTGATATTTCATGCCTATAAAATTTTATGAAAATAGCCTTAATTCCATTATTAATGTCTTAATGTCATGCATTGATCAAGAATATAGTCATATGAGACACACAGTCAACTCCCTATAGGTATTCACTTACAATCATGGTTAATGATATGAATGGAAGCTCTCAGCATAGTCATGGAGAGTAAATGATGTTTATCAAGAGTTTTGGAAAATATCCTTGGAACATGAGAAAATAATCTAAGTTACTTCAATGGCATAGGGTAGCGTGTAACAACTTGTTCTCCAACTCACACAGTCCTACAATCTAATGTGCACCTATAGGTTTCATTTAGTTTGGTCAATCATGTTGAGTGAAGATTTTAAACTCGTTTACAATATTTTGATGTTGAAAAGATCCATTTGAGTTGGTAGAGGGTCTAGGATTGAGTGTATACTTTCATAGTGTCTCTATTCCACATCCACTATCCTGTATATTGTATGTGCACCTACAGGTGACTTTTAAAGAGTCTTGAAGGTGTTAAGTGAAGAGTTTGAATCTGTTGGAGATCTTCCTTAAGGTCTTGAGAAGTTGGAGATACCATGATAGTCATGATTGAGGTCATTGAGATGTAGGCAGTCTTGAGAATCCAATGTTCAAGTTAGAGAATGAGTTTTGGGGATCCTTTTCCATAAAAATTCCAAAATAAAGACCTGACTATTTTTGGTGTTACTATTTGATGAGGTGACATGAAGTCTAAATAGATCTTAAGTGTTTAATCATGAAGCCCTATAATAGGGGAGATGCCTTTACCAATTAGAGTGAGTGTTTGGTCTCAATATGTGATGTAAATGAAGCCTTCCAATCATATATTATTTTACTATACTTTTTCAATATTTTCTATAATATCTTGAACTATCAAATGGTCTCATTGTCTAATGAGGCATAACTAGAGTATATAACATGAAAAGTTGTCCTATGAAGGTAATGTGTACACTATTGTTTTGAAGAATATCAAGAAGAGTTAAATTATAAGGTATTTAATTATAAAATAATATAGAGGTATTCCTTTCCTTATTGCCTTTCTTTATTTTGGATCCCAAATCTACACCAAGTCATTTGTGCCCTTTTTAGCATAAAAAGATTTGGGGGTTGAAAATTTATTTTGTTCTAATATCTCTGTCTAGGGTATTTTATTGATTTGACAAGTTTTGTGAGAGTTTGTGTTGATTCCCAAGGTTGCAGTAGAGTAACTGGGCCCTTGTTCATGAAAATGCCTAATAGAGACTAGGTTGAGTATCAACATTTAAGTCATTAGTCAGTTTTGTCCCCATGTTTTCCTTTAGAAAGTGAAGTTCATGTTTATAATTTACCAAGTCCTTTGTCTTATTTTTCCCTGGTGGAAATATTCCTTCCCTTGGACTTCTTGGGCCTTTTGCACAAACACCATGCCCAATGGAAATATGTCTTTAGGATTTTTATCTCAGACAAAAAGTCCAAAGACTTATTTTTGTCAGGACATTTTATTTGCTCCAAAATTTTTGAAGGAATTCTATACCTTGCCTTTTTGGTCTTAAGTATTTCTATATCATTTGTTTTGGACTTTATATTCATGAAAAAAAGTTTGAAGGGCATTTTCCCTTCAAGCATTTTGCTTGCATAAGAAGCCTGAAGGAATTGAAGGGTTATTTTTCCCTTACAAAAGCTCTAAAGGATAATTTCCTTCAAGTATTTTACCTTTGAAAATTTCCCAAAGGGCACTTTTGAAGGGTCATTTTGCCTCTACAAAATGTCTAAAGGATTGTTTCATTCAATCATTTTTCCCTTGAAAAATTCCAAAAGGGTGTCTACCAAAAGGTTTGAAGGGTACTTTCTGAAGATGGAGGACATTTTCAATAGTTCTAAAGAAATTGTAAGGTTTGGCCAAATGTTTTATAGTGCAAGATTCATTTGGAGAAGATAAAAATGTATCCAAGTCTCCTTAAATACATTTATTTACTACCTTATGCTTGAAGAAGAAATGTTTTGGGGTCCTAGATGAAATTATTGAATTGCACCTTCAACATGTTTTGGTGACTAAGGTGAAGAATTGCCTGATGAGTTGAACGAAAGATATGTGGTTATCTCAGGGGACTCCTAAGACTATTTTTTGGGATCAAAAGGATCTTGCACCTTTCCTCATATCAAGAAGGATGGTGCAAAGGTAAAGAATTGGTTGAGAGTCTGAGCTAGCATCTAAGTTGGACACATGGTGGGTCCTCAAGGTTTTATAAGCTTTGGGACCTTTTTGAATATTGCCTCACTTACATTTTTGGTGGGTAAGGTGAAAAAGGTCTCTAGTACCCAAACACCTATATATCTAAAGTAAAATAATGACACATGGTAGGTTCTCAGGGTTTTCCAATCTCCATGCCTTTTTTGAAGATTGCCCCACCTACTTTTTGGTGGGTAAGGTGCAATAGGTCCTTGAAGGCCCAAAAATCACCACATTGAAAAATTTGTTTATATGAATCCATGTGTCTCAAGGAGGATCACTCAACATGAAAGAAACATTTTCACCTTGTCTCTCCTTTTGTGAAAGAATCTTAAATGACTAAAAGGGGTAGTTTGTAATTAACCATTATGATTCAAAGCATTAATAGAAACCCTAATTTAAAAATTTAAAGTATTATTACTAAGGAATTTACCTTCATCCATGATTAAATTTTGCATTAAGAGCTTCTACTTGTGTCTTCAATCCATTTGTGTTCCCTAACCATGTGAAATGTGAAAGAGTGATTACAGTGAATTCTTTGAAGATTTTTAGCTTCAATTGCATGTAACCCTCTAGACTTTTAGTAAGTTTTCTTATAGATCCTTGTGTTATGTTATTTTAATGGGGTTTGAAGGTATATCGAGTGTAATTTGGGTGAAGAATTGGTTTGAATTCAAAGTATCGAACTAGAGAGTTATGAAAAAATGGCAGTGTCTTTAACATCTGTGAAGAGTAACATTGTCTCTATTTTGGATGGAATCAAAGACACAATTATTCAAGGGTTAGAATTTGCATCCTTGTTAAATTTCTTGTAGAAACCCAACCCTCTTTCATTGGTTTTCAATCTTGGAATGATTTATATCTCCCTTGCAATGACATTCCCCTTGGCTGCCCCATACCTAAAATTATAGATTACATGTGCTCAAGTATACCAACTCGATATTAGAAATATCATCAATAACAACCAATCAGTTGTCTATTATTTTACTCCTTTTTCCTGCATCACCATGTTTGTGACTCCTTCCTAGCCTAAAAGTATCACACTCCCCCTAGATGAATGCCAAAAATATGCAGTAAAAAAGTTAATAATATGGGGCATTATCAACTCCTACTGGCTAGTCATGTAAAGGCAAAAGGTCTCAAGAATGTCTAAAAGTTTGAAATTGGTGGAATTCAAGGAATTTCCCTAGTATTTTATTTCCATAGTGGAAAGAGTCTATGGGATGCCCACCAAAGAGAAGTTTGAGCCATAGATGTTCATAATCTTAATCTGCATGTTGTAGTAATAAATGAAGCTAGATAGGGCCACCATTCTAAGTGATAACCTAAACATTCATATGATAAAACTTTGGGTTGAAATCCATTCAAATTAGGCATTCACATGTAATTTTTACATGTCCTCCTATAAGATGTATAACCTGGTGTATAATCGAACATTTTAGGGGCTCATTAGGAATCCCAATGGGATGAGAATATATGAGATTTATCCAAAAATTACTCTAGATGGCTTCAAGAATAATCCCTATAAAGTGTATAATTATTTCTTTAATACTATGATGAGAGTCTTCTTTCCTCTAAGGAGCCTCAATAGAATGTCCAAGGCGGTGAGAGACATAATTGATAAGTGTGGTTCCTCATATATTCAATTCATAACATTCACTTATATTAGAATAAGTGGATACTTAGGGTCTCCACATAATCTACCAAGATACCTAAATGATATATTAGTAGTGATTAATTTTAGCTAACAGATGGTGCTCCTACATGAGATGATAGTGGAAAAAAATATAAACAATCCTTACAAGTTTCCAATTGAGATTAGACACTATTCATGTCTTCTATTGTTAAAGCAAAGGGATTGGAATAAGAGATGGGCCAATACGTGATTGATAAGATGCCACCTAGGCCAAAATATGATATCAAATGGTTGGTGAACATAATGACCAATTTTATTCTACATCAATCACATTATGAAGACATTTGGTTTGATTACACTGTCGAGGAGGATGTTAGAAAGCTAGATTATATGAGGCTAACAGTACAAGAAGTCATTGCTTATAATATTACTCCCATCCCTAAGGACATGGAGGATGATAAAAGGACATTGTCTATATTGTATAATCAATCCAATATTGAATACTAGCCCATTTCATAGGTGGACTTCATTGCTAAGGAAAATGATTCCATTCCATGGAGAGCCATTACAATCATGAGAAGAACCTTCAGGTGGTTGAAATAACATGGGGTAGATCTTAGTGCTCGTGATACCCCTACCCTCTAGGAGCTTAGATAAGTTTTGGAGTTAAAGGGTTTCCTCCCAGAATATAGTGGTGATCCCTTACCTCCACCATTGGTAGCAAAGGGAAAAGGGAAGAGCAAGGTTGGTGATGTTGATTACACCAAGATAATTGATGTGGAGTTCATATCCACATCATGATCCAATGTAGGATTATCCTTCACAAATTTAATAAGTCTGGCTGAGAATAGGGACAAAATTACTATTATGGAGGTTACATTTTCTAGTGCCACCCCAATATCCATTACATCAGATGCAGCCCCAACAATACCATTCATCCCATAAACCATCCCAATGATCAATCTAGCTATTGTTCCACCTACTCTACCAGTATAATAGCCATCATTTTTCCCTCCCCTAAATATTTATTCAAGGAAGAGAGGATGTGAAGAAGAGGAAAAGAAACCAAATTAAAAAGGATTCAAAAGGGATCTACAGCCTCTAGTGGAGATTCCTAAGAAAAGGAAGGAGGCGGTGTTCAAAGACCTACCTTCAAAGGAACTCCCCTTGAAAAGGAAAGAGGATCAATCTTCATATACTCAAAAATTGAAAGATATGATTGATAAAGAAGATGCAGATGAGGATAATCCCATTGATGAGGTGATGGAGAAGAAATTAACATTCACTCCTCAAGTAAAAACTAGATAGAGGACTCTGAAGGAAATACCCCATACCCTAGTGAAGGTCCTAGTGATTAGTTTATTTTTAGAAGAAGATCCCTCAGGAGTAGAAAGTAAGGGTGATGAGGAATAAATTCTATCCTCAAATGATCTACTCTCTTTTGAATATGTTGTATAGGTTGGGGTTGAGGTCTCCACTCAAGTTCAAGCCCTTTAGGAGAAAGAGATGGTATCATCAGATACAGAGACATTTTTTGAAACTGTCATCACCCAATCACCAGGCCAAGGTGATCAAGGTTAAGTTGAAGAATTGAATAAATATAATGAGAGAAATAAGGTGGATCCAATGTAGGATGTTCAAGTCACAACTTATCTTGAATGGGTGGTTGAAAAAGGAGTAGAAGCAACTCTATGGGTATCACAAGTTGTCCCTTCCATTCCAAAGGTGTCATGTTTAGAACCAGAGGAGAAGACATGTATAGAGGAAAGTGGGGGAGTAAACCTGAAAATGGGTATCCCCACCCATATAGAGGTTAATAAGGAATTAGGTTAGTCAAATAAAGCTGCTAAGGAAGGTACTTTAAGAAATGTTGCTTCAATTAAAGTACCTCGAGGTATCCTTCCTCACATCAAGGTCTATGATCCAATCCATAATAAAGGTCCAAAGACAATGATTGGTGAAGAGTTATCTAAAGGAAACAAGGAGGTCATCATATCCTCATCCATACCTAAAGTTAAAGAAAATAAATATAGTGAACCAGGTGCATAACCTTCCAATCAGTCAACAGGACAAGGGAGCTCCATTGAAAAGTTGTTCAAAGAGTCTCACCAATTTGGGCTAGATTTGAAGTTTTGGAGTAGATATAGCCAAACCTAGAAGGGGAACTTGAAGCAAACAAAGGTGGTGAGGAGTTAGAAAGTGATTAAGATATCTAATAGTTTGTGTTGAGTTCATAACCCATTCTTGTAGCACTTCCTACATTAAGTACTCTAATGACACCACGTTACACTATCTTAAAGCCTGCATTAATGTCCACTACATTAATAGTATTTTAGACTAGACCCCTTATTTGGGTCTAAAAATAGGTCAAAGATAAGGACATTATGATAAAAATTGGGGAGATCGATGTAGTGAAGATCACTCAGTCATATAAGGCCAAACTCCCCAAGAAGGCCAAGACACACTCTAGGACCACATTCACTACTACAAGAGAAAGGAATATAGAGATAGCCATTCCACCATAAGATATTTTGAATAAATATGCTCCCCTTGAGAGCTACACTATTTATAACTACAATTTAGGGGAGCCATCAAGAAATGAGTTGAAGCATAACTCACAAGTTTTGGTGAACATGGTGGCTCACCAAATGGACAAAGATAAAGCCACCATGGAGGATTTAAAGGCATAGAATCAAGCTATGATCCAGTACTTGCAAAAGATACTAAGTGAGCCCAAGGAAGTAGCTCTAACTACTAGTATTTATTTAGAGGATCCTTTCTTCTCAATAGAGTCATTCGATTTTGACCAAATTGATGACCTAAAATCTAGAGGGAGAGCAATAGAAAAATGGTAAGAATATTTGTGCACTAGGGCTGAGGAAATAATCCACTCAACATTAAAATTATTAGATAATATAGTGGATAATAAAAGGGATTGTGAATCCCAAATTCTTATTTATGAGGTAGACATTAATAATTGGGAAGGAATCTAGTAGAAAATGGATGAGATCTATAAGGTAGGCATAAATACTCTAATAGCTAAGAAGATCATTACTCCAAATGATCAACAAAGGCTTAGAGAATATTAATTAGCAATCAAGCATCGACTAGTGATACTCAAAGATGGAATCTTCAATTTTAAAGAAGAAGAGCAATCCCTCAAGACTACAATAAGAAAAAAGATGCTACACTCAGGAAGATGGTAATCCTTGATAGAGCAAGTGACATGGAGGAAGAGCCTATATACATTGTTCTAAAAAACATCATTGATGGACCACAAGAGTCCTTCGATGTTGATAAAATAAAGTAATTAGTGTCACTTGAGAAATCTTGTGACCATCTTAAGAAGCTTTTTGGATGAAAGTAGACAATGCTTAAGAAGATTATCACCTGGGTTGAAGAGTACTGAGTAAAATTAAAAAAATCAAGTAGACCCAAACTAAGGAAATCTCACCCCGATGTTGGAAGTATACATAAGGTATATGAACAAGTTGGTGAAATATTCCATCATTCAGATTGACTCTAGAGCACAATTAGATATTTTGGTTTTTTTAAGCTGGCACCACTCCTTTATTCCCTTCCCTCCCTTCTTCTTTCTTCTCATTTCTAGATAGGAAAATGTTGTAATTAGATCATTAGTGGCACATCCCTTTCAGTTAGTTTTTGTGTAATCATAAGGATAGGAAAGGTATATTTTTATCTATTGTGCAAGAGGACAAAGGTTTAGTTTTATCCCTTATGAAATCTTCCTCCATGTAAATAAATAGAAAATATTGCACCAAGGTTGAGGATAAATATTTCCATCATCACAAGATCATGAGTATATTCAAGGAATCATGTTTGTTACAAGGTTTAACAAACTCCATGCCTATGAAGGAATCTTCTAGCTAGATCATCTTTAGGAATATGCTAGGCTTATCTTAATTATATAAGTAAATGGGGTCTATCCCTTTACAAGGGTTAGTTAAATTTTTGAGTCAAGAGAGATAGCCTCGAAGAATTCTCTCTATGTGATCCTTCTAGTGCCAAATTGGTTTCAACCATAAAATCATTGGAAAGCTTTGAGAGCATTATAAACCTCTCCCTTTTCACAAAATTATTTTGAATAGTGTTAGGCTTTTATGTTGTTTGGAACACATTGTATTCATTTCCTATTTAATTGATAAATGAGATCTATTCATGGTTTCCATTCTCTTTCTGTTGTTGAAGAACAGTGATCTATTTTACATGCTTAGTTGATTGGTAATCTAATGTATTCATCTTTATGGTAGTCATTTAGAGTATATATCTACATTATAAAATCCTTTCTACTTTGATATTTAGGAATAGGCTATTGATAGCCTTTTTAAGGGTAGTCCTAGGCTCATGGATTTAATTATAAAGGGTTCTTAAAGGATATTAGTTGTGTATGATTTCATCTCATTTTTTTAATCTATAGTACATATGCTAGTAAAGATGACATAACTATTTAGTTGAATTTATTTGTGCTCACTTGTTAATCCTCCACCTTCATTTTTATTAACTGACAATCTTATCCTATCCTATCTTACCCTAAATATAACATGACCTTCACATATCTAAAGTGTTAGTTTCTTGTAGATGCATAAATATTATATACATAGCATGTGTTTGCATTTTTTGCATTAAAGATGAGCATTGCAATCTCTTATTTAGAACTGTGTTGTTGAACATACTTAAGAAAAAAGTTACAATCACATTCATATCTATATTAGTAGCTTGTGTCTAGCGTAGAAAATTTTCTCATTCCATATGATAACCCTTCTTAGGTGTATTGAGTAAGCTTGGTTGTGTTCTAGTCAGATTTGTGTTTCTTTGTGCCAATAATCCCCATGGAAATTTAACTATAGAATCTCTCCATATGAATGAGATACGCCTTAGGTCCTCTCACCTTAGTTTAGGTAGAGCCAAAAGTATTGGGGAATTTATCATACCCTTATAGGTGCCTCCTAGTCATTTTATTTGTTCATTCCTTTCTTGATGTCAAGCCCCTCCCTAACTACAATGACATATTAAGCAAGTTTTCCATCTTTGATTTCTATTTATCTTAAGTGTGCAAGGCTAAGTGATAGAGGTGTAAAACTATAAACCACCATATTTCTAGCACCATTGTTAGGGACTAAATTGAAGTCTTGGTCACTTATGTTGTCAGGGACTCTTGCGAAGGGTCATGAGTATTTCACTTTGTTAAGTTCTCTATTATTACTACATAGATGTGACTATCTTTTGTGTGTCTATGACCCACCAGTTCTTTGGTGGCATGAATCCACTAGGGATGTTTATCCCTATGCTATACAAAGATTTACAAAATTCCTAAAATTGTTTTTAGTATGTGAATTTTTTTCATTCTATTAGTTGATGTCAGTAGTTCTATTTGTTCTGGTCTAGAAGTTTTTACTTCTAGTGGTAATTTTATTACATTATAATTTAAAGATCAATGCCTATTATATGTACTCTTCTCTATCTTAACGAGTTTTTATTTATATCTACAAATATGGAGGGTACTAAGTCTTCCTTTTAGAAATATCCATCTAAGGAGCTTGGCCCTGAGTTAAAAGGTCCATCCAAAAGGAAACAAGTGTGGAAGTCTATTGTAGGCCAAAACTTAGGCAATTAAGTAAGACCTAAATAGTTTTTCCCTCATTTCATTTTCCCCCATTTCTCAAATATCCCTTTGGTTGAAGGATATCAAAGTGCTTCAGAGAAATCTGAGTTCCCTACTAGTCAAGCTCCTTCTCCATAAAGAAGTATTTCTCTTCCTATGAGGTTATTCAGGCATTATTATATTTCTCCTCCTTTAAGTCCTTCTCATAGTGCTCATTCATAGCTATCCCCTAGTTCATCTTCATTTTTAGATGTAGATATGGGAGACTATGATATGAGAAGGAGGTTTAATGTAAGCAGTGACAATGAAGAGGAAGATCAAGGTCTACCTAATAAATGCAGACAATTTATGATCCCAAGGTTTAGATCAATCAACTTTGATGGTATGTCTAGTTACCCTAATGAATTTACCATTAAAGCTATAAATATATTGCCTAATTTTTTAGGGAATAATGTCATTTTTGGGGAACAATATTTGAAATTATTCTTAAATATTATTGAAGACTATGAAACTGATATTGAAGATGTGGGCATAAATATCTTTGTCAACACACTAGAAGAAGAGGCCTGGGAGTGGTCTATATCCCTCCATAATGGATCCATAGACATATGGAAATCCATTATTGATGTATTTAGGATGTATTTTGGTGATAATATTGATCCTATATTCTTACTTTCCAAATTTGAGAGCCTCAAGAAAAATCCTAATGAGTGTGTTAAGGATTTTAATTCTAGATTCAGTAAGGTATTAAGGAGGCTATTAGAGGACATAAGACCCAGTGGTGATACTTCTTTGATCAAGATTGTGATGTATTTGACAATAATGTAACCTATTATCTTAGAGATAAAGATCCCACATATTTGAGGATGGCTTTTAATTCAGCTATACAAATAGAGAATAACATCAAAGATGTGGGTAAGCCTTTGAATAGGAGGGTCGATGTCAAATTGGTTAACCCGAAAAAACCTCAAGCCTCTCATAAGAATGTGGATCTAGAGGAGACTATGAAAACTCTAGCTACTACTATGAAGGAGATTTATTAAAAGTTGGCCATAGTAGAAAAGGGGGTATCTCAGGGTTCTTCTAACCATGATGATAGGAGGGATCACATGAGAGGAAAGAAATCATCCCAGGGACTAGGGTCAAGGTACGCTAGCTTTTTAAGGAAGGAATAATGAAAAAGTAAAGGGCTTGTAAGGGATAACAAACATGAGAGAAACTAGAACTGGGGAAGTGGAAGGGAAGTACTAGATCCTTTAGCTATAAAGGTCAATATAGCCGACTATGATATCAAATGGTGTGACAAGTGCTTCCTTCCTCATTCTCCATGTAATGAAATTGATTGTGGTAACCAAGATGCGGAAAGCATTGAATTTATATTTGATGAATATGATATCTATATTATTGATTTCTAAGAGATGGAAAGTTATACCTTCCAAGATGAAGTTGTGAGTGCTTCACCTATTCCTGATTGTGAAGACACTCCAACCTATGAGAATTTTACTTACTAGATTGGTGAACTAGATGTAATAGTTGCCTCTTCATCTACAAAACTAGTGAGTGTTATTAATACTCAAGCATGCTTGAGAGCATGTGAAAAGATAAGGGTCCTAACCCCAAACTTTATATGTGAGATAAATATGATGCATGAATGTGAATTTCCTATTCATGATTTTGAGTTTTTGAGATCAAAGATGAAAGAGAAATATGGGGATTCACCTCATCAATTGAGGACCAAAAATTGATGATCCATGTAGTGATTTCCTAAGATAAGTACAATTTGAGAAGTAAAGATCAAAATTCTCATCTGAAGGATAAATATTATGTTGGTCCTAAAGTAGAGATAAAAGAGAAAGAGAATAAATGGATTAATGAGGTCCCAAATTCCACCAAACCTAGTTCTACACCTTACAATGCTAAGCCAAGAGGTACCCAGGCTAAGGATAGAACTCCCATATTGTTTGATATTCCCAAGAAAGATGAACCTAGGAAGCCTCTCCTAAAGAGTGAAGTTAATAATGTTGGCTCTCCTACTTCTATTCCCTTGAATCTTGATGGGTGTATCCAAAATTAAATTACAAGTTTACCTACTAATACTCCTTTGACTAAATACAATATCTATGACATGGCCCATGTTTTGAGTCAACTAAATTTCATTGTGCCTTTTATGGAATTGCTCATAATTCCAAAGAATAAGAGATGAGCCTTTGAGTATTTAGGATTAACTGAGAAAGTTACTACCAATGATATTGTTGAAGCTAAGCCTTTTCTCGATTTCTTTAGAGAAAGTGAGAACACCTCAAAATCCCATGAACATCACTTAGAGGTGTGATTAAGAACATTGGTATAGAGTTAGTTGAATGTTGAGCCATTCTATACCACCCTACTGATTAATGATTTAATTATCCATAATTGTGTGTTTGACTCTAGTGCATCTTGTAACATTATGCCATTGGAAATGCTGAATGAACTCTATATAAGAATAGCTGTAGCATATGGATGATGCCTCACCATAGACTATAGAGAAGTACCTATTATTGCCATGGCTAAAGGATTGGTGGTACAACTCACACAATAATCTAGTAAATTTATGAGTATGGACATTATTATTGTAGATTGTCTGCTAAAATGGGGTATGTTGTTGTCTAGAAAGTGGGATTTTGGTATTAGAAGTAGTGTTTATATGGAATTGTATTATGCCACAATACCTCTTGATGATAAGATGATTCAACTGAATTAGGAGCCATAAATGCTTCATGTCCTAAAATATCCAAAGTATCAGTTAAATGAAGTGATATGTGGATACAAACATAGGAAATTTTGTGGGGAGTGTTGAGTATGAGGAACTACCTCCTAAATTTGGTAATATGGATGAAGTCTCCATCTAGACTATGCATTTTGATGGAGCATGTTCAAACATTGAAAATAGATCAAAGGAAAAGATACTTGGGCAATTTGTGTATAATCAACATGTAATGATAGATCCTAAAAAGTTATAATGCATTGATAAGGTACCCATCCCATAGACCAAGGAAGGTATTCAGGCTTTCTTGGGCTAGATTAATTTTGTTAGAAGGTTTGTTTCCAAATTTGTAGAGATTAATTTGCCTATTACTTCAATGTTAAAAAAGGATAAAATTATAAAGTGGGAGGAAAAGGCTACCAAATCATTCTAGAACATCTAGGTAACTTTGAAAACTACCCCAGTACTTGCCAATCCTGATTATAGAAAATATTTCCAAATGTTTTCATTTACATCCAAACATAATATTGTTACAATGATGATACAAAAGAATGAAAGTCATGATCAACTAATTACCCTTTTTAGAAAGACATTTTATGGATCTAAGTTGAAATATACCATAATGGAAAAACAAGCCTTTTATCTCTTAAAGGCTACCAAATAGTTTAGATCATACATTCTGAGTTCAAAGATCATGGCCTATGTTCGTCACACTATGGTGAAAGACACATTAACTTAGAATGAAACCATTGACAAAAGATGTCAATGGGTCAATAAGCTTCAACAATATGATTTGGAGATACAAACTACAAAGTTGGTAAGAGGCATGGGTCTCACCAAGCTGATGACTAAAGCCAACTTCTAGGTTGTAGAAGTGAATAACCTAGAAGGGGTTGTTGATACCCCTGAATCTAAGTATAGCCAATCTCCATGGTATAGAGATATAGTATATTATTTAAAGACTCTGAATTTTCCTCCCCACTTAGACAAAAATCAAACGAATACCTTGAATTTAGTATCCTAGAAGTATCTTCTATTACAAGATGAACTAGCTTGGAGGAACTTAGATGGTGTCCTCTTGAGGTGCTCAGTGGAATATGATTTTCATGAATTAGTTACAAATTTCCATAGTGGTGTGTGTGGTGGTCACTTTACTCATAAAGTAGCTACACACAATATTCTAAGGGCTGGTTATTTGTGGCCCACTCTATTCAAAGATGTTTTTTATGGTAAGGAGATGTGAAGAGTGCCAACAATTTATTGGGAGAATGAAAGCATCTATATCACTTTACCTATAGTTGATTTATATTGAGGGACATTTAAGGTAGTGGGGAATGGACTTCAAGGGTGAAATATAAGATGCTTTAAGTGCTAGTCACAATTGGATCTTAGTAGCCATTGATTACTTCATGAAATGGGTTAAAGCAATCCCTACAAGAAAATCAACCCACTAGGTAGTCATTGATTTCCTTTCAAAGAATGTGATTTGTCGATTTGGAGTGCCAATTAAAATTATATATGATAATGTCTTGTGATTTAGAGAAAAAAATTAGTTTCATTATGTAAAGATTATGGGATTGATTTAGCATATGCCTCCAATCACAATCCATAAGTAAATGGGTAGGCTAAGTCCAGTAAACAAATTTATTGAATATTATTAAAATGACTCTGGATGCCAAGAAAAAGAAATGGGGTGAGAAATTGAAGTTTGCTCTCTAGGATGACAGGTTGACTTCTAAGAGGTCTACTAGAAGAAGCCCCTTTGAGCTTGTTTATGGATCTCAAGATGTTTTACCCCTTAATTTGTAGTTACCTCAATTCATGTAATAGATAGCTAAAGATGAAGAATACATAGACCACTATAGGGAAAGGATCAACCAAATCATAGAGCTTGATGAATCTCAAAGACAAGCTCATGAAAAGCATTTAAAGTTTAAAGAGAGGCTCAAAACATTTTTTGATAAGAAGGTCACCCTGAGAACTTTTCAAATTGGTGATCTAGTCTTACTCTGGGATAGTAGACATGAAGATAAAGGAAAACATGATAAATTTGATTCCCTATGGATGGGTCCTTACACCATTGATTAGTAGATATGGAACCATACATTATTTATTAGAGATATTGATGGATAAATATCAGAGCTTCTAGTTAATGGCTGACACATCAAGCATTTATTTGATTAAGTCCATTCTATCCTATGTAAATATGTACATATTATATAATCCCTTTTTGTTTTGCTTCCCTATTTAGGGTTGTGTTTGTACAATTTGTGTTTTCTACTTTTCCTTTTTGGTTATATTCAGATGCCTTTTTATAACTTTGTTCACCCATGGTATGTTTTCCTTTCCTTTGTTGTAAATTCCTTGACTCTGTGGCCCAATGGATAGGTATCTGGTCTGGTGTTCTCTATATACTTGTTAGGGTACACATCCTCAAGCAGGAGCCAATGTTGTAGCCCAAATCTACACCAATTAATTTATGCCCTTTTAACATCAAACGATTTGGGAGGTTAAAAATTTATTGTGTTTCAATATCTCTGTCTAGGCTATTTTGTCAATTTAACATGTTTTGTGAGAGTCTATGTTAATGCTCAAGGTTATACTAGAGCAATTGGGATATTGTCCACGAAAATTCCTAAGTATAGACTGGGTTGACTATCAACATTTAAGTCATTATCCCCAATTCTATCTCCATATTTTCCTTTGGAAAGTCAAGTTCATGTTTGTAATTTTCCAAGTCCTTTGTCGTATTTTTGCCTAGTGGAAATTTTCCTTCCCTTAGAAATTTTAGGCCTTTTACATGAACATATTACCTGACAGAAATATGTCTTCAGGATTTTTGTCTCAAATAAAGAGTCTGAAGAAAATAATTTTCATTTGAAATTTTGTCTACTTCAAAAGTTTTGAAAGAATTCCATACCTTACCTTTTCGGTCTTAAGTGTTTTTGGATCGTTTGTTTTAAAAAAATTGTCCACGACAAAAATTACAAAGGGCACTTGCACTTTAGGTGTTTTTCCCAAACAAGAAGGCCAAAGGAATTTTAAGGTCATTTTGCTCTTGAAAAATCTTTGAAGGATCATTTCCTTTGGGTATTTTGCCTTTGAAAAATTCCCTTATGGCACTTTTGAAGGGTCATTTTGCCTCTGCAAAATGTCTAAAGGATTATTTCCTTTGGACATTTTTCCCTCAAAAAAATCCTAATATGGGGAGATAAGATAATTTTAATGGGGTCACAAACAAGGATATATTATAATTTTTTCATTTTCCAATGTCAAACTTTTATGAATAATCCTTAAGGGTGAAAACTACTTAAAATATTTGATAAGAACCCGATGGGAAAGATGAAGTAGAGGCATACAAATGAGATACAATGACTTGGGATATGATTGGAACTTGAAGAGGACTCCCAAGGTCTATTTACCATCAAGTTGGATCCTACCCTAATTATACAAATAAGGTGCAAATTAGCTTTTCTTAATAGATTTGTGTATTTTGTAGGTATAAGAAGGGGTTTAAAGGATGCAAATAACTTTTGGGGCTAGGGTGAGACCTAATATAACTCCCCATGTCCATATATTGATTTATAAAATATCACAAGTATCTCTTCTAACAACTCCACCATAGCCAGCCCAGAATGACAGTGAACGAAGGGTGATCACCTAGTGAGAAGGTGATAAATCCAATTGGGAAGCCATTTATGGTCTACTTGATGAATCTAAGGTAATGAAGACTATAAAAAGTGTAATTTAATCCCCTATATGTATTTATTTTAGAAACTGAAGAGCATCTTTGTTCCAATGATGAAGATGGGTCTAAAAAAGAGTGATTGTGACTGTATACAATGAGAACACTTGGAAAAAATAATATTGATGATTAGGGACACATCCAATGCATGTTGTAGCATATTTATAACCCCTCCCTCATAGTTAAATGATCTCATATATCCATAGTCTACTTTGGAGTGCTCAAAGAAGGTCAAATGATGAAGTCAATTTCTAAGCAAGCAATTGAAGAGTCCTACACTAGACCTAAAGGAATTTCATGATTTGAGGGACATTTATCCAAGTAGACCTTACATGGTCTCTCCCATATTACATTATACTATAGACATAACTCCTCTCATCTTGACAAATTTTTTTTATGACTCTTGGACTTCATTTTCTTCTCTCCTCTCTCAAATTCCATAAGTACTAGCCATTTTAGCTCTCATTTGATAATACTACACCTAGTATGGTGAATCCCTACTGGTTTGATGTTATATTTTGCCTTTGAATAATAAAATAAATTTGTTTTTGAGTTTAAAAACTTCTTGTATAAGTGTTTAAATTGATTAATGGTGAGGTCTAGTGATTTTATCCTTACTTATCCTTATCCTTTCATGTCTAGTGCAATAAGTTCTCAATATAATAGGTCATATAGAGTGTAGCTAGTGTGTTTGTATCCCTTAAAGTTTGAAAGTGTACTTAAATTTTGTAATCTAATCTCTA
>JARHVA010002340.1:1852500-1857500 GCA_037957365.1 Torreya grandis
AACTTGTATATAGAATAACGTCCATTAAAGGATATATAGACTTCAACATAAATCAACTTATCTTTATAAGATTCTTAAAACATTAAATAGGTTGAAATCTTAAAGTGATTGACATATATAAATATATATTTTGATGAATATCTAAGTAATGCATTATATACTTAATTGAATCAACCACTTTTAGATGAATTTTAGATTCAATTTTAATTTTTCTTCTTTATTCCTGAATGCATGATCAAAATAGAATGTAAAATATCCATTCTCCTACCATGTCTACAAATATCAAATAGTATTGAAATCATGTCATGAATTTATATCATGACACCTAAATTTATAAGAATAATATAGTGCACATGAATTTGAATCATGTCCTCATAGTTAAATGTAAAATTTGTAATTTTATATACATGCAAATTTTTAAAATTATGTTTGAAACTCCTTCATGAACCTATATAATTCACTCAAAATTATATGAATTTATAGCTTTATCCTATAAAGAAAGTGCATATGGCATATACCCACATTATATGTGTAATTAATTTAGTAATTAGATAAATTAGTGATGAAATTGGTGCCAATTGAACCAAAATAACATTATTTAGTCGAAACTAGATTTATGGGGCTCAATTGGGCCTAAATTACATTCATGACTGAATAAATTAAGCAATTAGTTCAATGAGGGACTCAATTGGGGATGCTTAAGTCTATAAATGAACTATTTTGTTTTCCTAATTAATTTAATTAATTTATTGGTTTAATCATATACTTAATTGGGAAAAGAGATCCCCAAATCACATTGTATAGTTTCACATAGATCAAAAGAGCTCAATTATCCCATTCAAGCAACACATAATATTAGGGAGAAATAGTATCATATGTCAATACAAATTATAGTATATCTAATTTTAATTTTAAGCAATTATTGTGCATATTTATAATAGTTTTATAGATTTTAAATGGATCTCATTTTAGTAGCATTTTTAAATCCATTAAATTGAATAGTTTTTTTAAATATTTTTTATTTTTATTTTTAAATATATTTATTTTGTGATGTGTCATGAGAGTGAAAATAAATTAGGTACAAGTTTGGATAGTGTATTGATTAGTATCTCCATTCATGAAAGACTAGAATTGGTAGTAAATTGTACATTTTAAGATTACATAGTGGAAAAGGGAGTGCTATTACCTCATCCACATGAAGTTTTTCCACATTGATTTTATTTTTGTCAATTATTGAGTTCATGTTATGCTTTGGTGTTTATTTCATGCTTATATTTATGTCTATAATTATATACATGTGAATTACAAAACACAACATCTTTATTTTAATAAGAAAACTAGTTTATAATAGTCATTCATAACTCATTTGTTTGGGTTAGGAGTGTAGAATTTGTGTTAGTGAAGCTTAGTATGGGATGTCCACCTATTTTATGGATTATATTAGTATTAAATCTAGTTTAGTATCAATCCTTTAATATGGTTTCATGTGTTTTATGCATATATTATAGTATTTACTCATCACTAGAGTATTACTATTAGTAGATGTATCCTAGTTCCATTTAAATAATACATTTACACAGGGATGTGGAAGTAAGATATCAAAAGTATAGTCCATTATAATGAAGTAGATACCTATATAGTAGAAGACCTATTTCAAATTATTAAATAAGGATTATTTATCATCTCTATTCTATGAGAAAGATTGAATAATTGATTCCATAATGGGGTTTGTCATGGAGAGGCTTTGTGTATCTATTGATGCACTAAACTAAAATAAGGAGGACACTCCGAAGCATGAAAATGTTACTCCCATTATAAAAAATAGGAGTCTCAAGGTGAGGTTATATTAGAGTGTGTCTCAATTAGTGCCAAGTGATCCCAAAGTCACAATTCAATGTTGCAATTAGATTAATAGGAGTCAATTGTCCTAATTATACTATGTGAACCTAATTATGGAAACAAAATTTGATTTTGTGCTTACTTGGTGTCAATTAGATCTGTGATTAAACCAAATCATTTGTTGTTATTAAGAATCTAATCTATTTGTAAATTGGTTGATGATGACATAGTGATTCCATTGGTCTATATTGATAATATTTCCATCATGTGAAGCAATGCCATTTTGATTCATTGGATGAAATCTGACATTTGTTCTATATTTTAAATGTCCCATTAGGCCTAATTCCATATTGGCTACGTGTAGAATTTTTGAAAAGTGGTAAACTATTTTTTAATACTAAAATTTAAATATGAAAAATATTTATTAGGAAAAAATAGAATGCATGATTGTAATATAGTAACTACACATAAAGAAGTTGGGAAAAAATATCTCAACTAACATTGATTCACTACCATATGGGCTGAATTTTCCCAAGGTAGATCATTGCATCCAAAAAACCCTTACTTGGGTTCTAAACTATAATGTGTAAAAATTAATCCCTCCTATCCATATGGTCCAACCTACAATAAAAATGTTCCATTAAACCAATATATATTGAACATCATGAATTCTAAAATAGTGCAATATATAAGCAACTATTATTTAATAACACCTGAAACTTTAATGAACACAAAATTTATTCAAATGAATAATTGTGACATCTATAAACAAAACATAAATTTTAAATAGGTGACAATTAGTAGTGTGAGTCAAAGTCAAAGTACTAGTAGAATAATAATATTATTAAAAAATGTTTAAGCTAAGGGAAATGTGAAGAGGGATTCCACACATATTTTTTAGTAACAAATTTCCATATTTGATTGAGAAATGATTTCTACCATGTCATATGTGAATAAAAAATGGAGAAGTATAATATGAGAGCTAAGGTGGCCAAGATATAGATACCCAAACTAGATCCTATGGGTAATGTTATTCCTATGTATAAGCTCTCTATTTGAGTTAATTGAGGATACACATAAGTGAGCAAAGGTGACTGTGATCATTTAAAGATGTACTAACGTACATAGAGAGTAGACCTATGTATTTTTAAGTGGTCCTATATTATTATTATGATTGAAAAAGTGTCAAAGAAGTTGAATGGGTCTCCATAGGACCAAAAAGTGACTTAGGCCTATTTGAAAGTGGATTGTGTGTAAGTGTGACCCATATGAGATGCCTTAAGGGTGAAGGCATGCTTAGTGGCTGACAAAGAAATATTATGATCTTGTTAATTAATGATTGCTCTATATATAGTGAAACCAAATGTGTTGGTTTTTATATTTTGTAAGCAAGATACTTGGGATAGATTTGTGAGAGGCTTATGTGTGTGTTTTGTTGAATGAAGGATACATAGTGTTCCTATTGGTTGAGTTAATGTAGAGAATAGTTTATTGACTATGTTTATGACCTATAGGTTATGTTACTTATGTCAGAGTATTGATCTTACAATTTGAGTATATACGAAGAGGTTTAGATGTGCACATGAGGATAATTTGAGTGAGGAAGGAGAGAGATTGTGGCATGCCTATGTGAGAACCTTGTTTGACATAGAGAGAGAGTTTGTGCAGGGGTTAGAAAATAGAGATCCATTATCAAGTGTTGAGTACATCATCTCTAAGATGGAAGTATTATTTTAAAGGAGGGTCTAAAGGACTTGATCTTCCTTAAGGGTAGTTGCTCCTTGTGAAATAGGGTTTCACTAAAGACCTTTTGTCAAAAGGACTTGATCAAGGTTGTAGGTTAGAAGGACTTGACCGAAGGTTCCTAATTAGAAGGACTTTATTAGTCTCTTATTTTTGATCATTTTATGGGATAGTAGTCCATGTGTTTGCAAACTTGAGAGTGGGTTGTAATCCCCAAGAGGGTTTCCCACGTAGATCTTGTATTATGTATGTGATCTTTCATTATGTTCATTATTCTCCACTATGAAAGATCTATATGTTTCATGAATGATTGTATTGAATGCTTGAATATTTTCAAGGGTTTATAAATTTGAATTGGATTGTTTCCTACACTGATTCACTCCCCTGCCAACTCTTAGTGGATTTTACCTCTAACATGGTTTTCCTAACTTCTTCATTCAGACAAGTGGCCAATAAAAAGACCTTGGATAAATAAATACCTTTGTATCACTCCCCCAATGTATATTTACAAACCTATAATATCACCAATTTCCAACCATTTACTAGTTCATTTTCTAATTAGGTCTCTTTCTTGTAGGATCTAAACATTTTATGAGAAAACTTTTATTTCCTAAATCAGTTCTTTAGAATTCCCAATCACTTTCCCTTCCTGTGAGTACACTAAAATCTTCCTATAATTTATAAATCATGATACCTAGCTTCTCTGATTCAGAATGAAGACCATCCCCTAGGGATATATAATTTTATCTTATTTCTAACCATTTAATGAAGCACACATACTGATCTAAACATCCAACTTCCATATCCTCTCGAGCCCTAGTTGCCTCCATGTAACCTACACCTCCTAAACTAGAGATAACTTCAAACCCCATCCATTTCTTAGCTCCACTGACTCCTCTGAAACATTACACTAATGATCTTTGGTATCGCAACACCATATCCCTAACATGAAGTCTTTTTCCACCTTATGCTTATTTGCTTGGGCTCACATCATTTTTTATTAGCATAACAAGCACCTCCAACTTACCTTTATTATTAGGATGCCCATTTTAAGCACTAATATTAATCACATGTAAAATACCATTATATATATAACATTTATTTATATATATTCTTATATTTATCCAATATAATTATCTATATAATATGATAAAATAATATTATAAATTATTCTATGATATATTGTTCTATAATAATATATATTACTATTATTATAAAAATACATATAGTTATTTATAATACTTTTTTATTATAATAATTAATGTGTTTATGAGAGAGTGATTGATCATGTATTAATCTTACAAAAAAGGACTAAGGGGTTCTATTATTTATATATATTATTACTAAATAAGTAATATACATTATATATTATAGCTATATTTAATAATATTTAAAGTTATAATTAATATATATAAATA